>VYXB01007574.1:208653-443043 GCA_013397135.1 Pachyramphus minor
TGCCCCCGCGACCTTTTTTTTTGTTTAATTCCATATTTCTCTGACACCTAACTCACAGGCACCTCCACCTGCCCGGGCCGGAGCAGCCCCCTCGGTCCCCGGGACCGATGGATCGCCGCCTCCGCCCGCCGCTCTCGGCTCCACCGGCCCGTGACGGCGTAATTGGGTGAAATCGGTCATTTCTCATCACCGCTCGGGGTAAGCTCCATCCCGCCCTTTGCTGGGCTGCGGCGGCCGCAGCCCATCCCCACCGCATCCCTCCCGACGAAGCTGCAGGATCAGAAGCGGGCTGGCAAAACTTCTGGGTCACGGCATCGCGAAGCGCTGGGGCGGGTGGCATCCCCCCCCCCCTTCCCCGGGCGTCCTCATCCCTCCTCCTGGGGTGCCGCAACCCCCTGTGGCGCCCGCGTCCTCCCCCGCGGTTACTCACGGCTCTCCCGGCCCGGGGCCGCCGGCGGAGGCGGCTCTGCCCGCCCGGCCTCGCAGGGCCTGGGCGGCTGCAGAGAAAAGGAGACCCACCATGGTTCCTCCTCGCAGGCTCTGGCGCTGCCTCCGCGATCCTCACCCTCAGCCTTAACGCCCGTATAATGTACTCGCTCCGTTCTATAAGGCCCCCAGCAAACCGTGGATTAAAAACCATTAGGTACATCAGCATGAGACAGCTGTAGCGTACCCGTGGCTCCTGCACCAGCACAAGTGTTTCTTTCTTTTTGCAGCTCGCAAATCGCAGCTCACTGCCAGGACCAGAATTTGCCACAGTATAAGACGTGCTCAAGAAAGAAAGATGCTCCAGTGGGGTTTGTTGTTTCTGGGGTTTGGGGTTTTTTTTCCCCATAACATATCTATGATTTACAGCTTTATCATATAAGGCGTGAAACACTTTTATAGCTGCCTCATCTTCCAACATGCTTTACCTTTATTCTGCGTTGTTAAAATCAAGATTGATGGGGTGAAATGGCAGTGCCAAAAGAGGGAACACCTTGGAAGAGAAGCCCAGAACCATGATGTAACATCTGAAAATTTCTTTTAGTCAGCATTCACTCCTGGCAACATAAACCCACCATCCTATCATCCATTCCCTCCAAAATAAAGGAAATGCTGCCAAAAAATTTGGGATGGGGACACACCTAAACACTTCCCTGGCAGAAATTACTCCCTCTTGATGAAGAAAGACACAGTTTTTGAGAGGTGCCTTCTTCTGATAAGCATTTTCTATCATTACTTCCCTTTGTACACAGTGAATTGTAAATTTTGACAGCTGTCACTCATCCTTCAGCATTTTCAGTACTTAGGAAGGAATTACGGAAATTACAGAAGTGGAAAGTTTTGACAGCTGAGACACAGGTGAGAGGTCAGACTTTGCTGCTCTTGTTACAGCCAAAAAAAGTGTGATAATGTACACGCACAGTAATAATATTTTTCTGGTTGTGAGTGTGTACGGGTGCATCTAGAAATAATCAGAAAGTTCATTACCGTGTAAAAAATTAAGTCAATATTATAAAATCTGATAAATTTAACAACACAACACACTTAAGGCCTGGTTCCTATTTCAGACAGGATCACAGGTATTGTTCTCTCTCAAAAAAATGTCAGAATTTAAGGTAGCACAGACTGATGAAAAGACATAAAATTATTAAGCATGAAATATTATTGTGCAAGAAATAAAATTAGCCAATCCTTTTCTGCGAATAAATAAATCCCAACTTGGACTAGAAAATTTTTTTCCACCTTCTAAATATAACATTACTGATATGTGAGAACCCTTCTGCCTAGGAGCGAAACTCCACACATACACCATTTCAAAGAACTGGAACCTTATTCTCTGAAATCCTTGCACTGACACACTGCTAACATGTTTTGTCACACCTGCTACAACCACACCTGGGCCCTCTCAGGGTTGTACAGCTGCTCTCTGGCCTTTCAGAGGTGCACAGGCACTGCTGGCACGCTCTTTTTAGAGTCCAAGAACTTGGCAACATGTTATTGGAGCAACAGGAAAATTATCTACTCCTGTAGCTCAAGTTGTAAAGGCTCAACCTGCTTTGTAACAAACAGGAGTGACCGAAACAGCTTTAAAAGCTGTTAAAGCTTCTGCTAATGAGGATTATTGTCCTCCTCTATTAAGGGAGGAAAAAACCCAACAACTAAAGACCACTTGATTTCTCCAAAGCCCTCAATAAACAGATGACTAAAAGTACTAAATAGCACCTAACATGCAAAATACACATTTTCTACTCCTACCTCTTCTTTTTTTTTCTTTTCTTTTGCTGGTCTTCTCTGATACTTTCACTGAAGTTTTCCTGCCTCATTCTGTTTCTCTGTTATGATCACAGAGGCTCAAGACACCGCTTCCTTCCCAAATCTGCTATTTGTAATAAAATGCTAATTTCATCAATCTCTAAACCCCATGGATCCTACATATCATTAGTCTTACCTATTTCAGTCTCTGTCCTGTTCCCCTGGGTAAACAATCTGGGGTTTCAGCTGTGTGTATTACTTTTTATTCAAATCTCTGCCATATAATAATAATAATAACAACAGCAATAACCAGTGCTGCTTATTTACTCCTTCTGTTATTCTCCCTGATACTTCCTATTTGGAAGAAATCTCCCAGGAGTTGTTCCTATATACAACTGCAAATACTAACTCAAGAAACAGGCTATGGATTTGAGAGACTTTCTGGAAAACTTATGAACTAGGAGCCAGTGAACAAATTACACTAATTCACATACATTGTATTGTGTTCTGACAATACTCCGTATTCTGCATCCTAATATTTAATAACATTAATCTTTCAAGAAATAGCCCTGGCATAACCCAGAAGAGAATATTCAACCATTTGAACAATCCCCTTTTGCTTAACAGGCTTTAAAGTGTGGCACAGAGTATGTGTTACCAAGCAAAAATATCCTGAGAAATCATTCACACTCTACTGAGACATTTCCATCAAGGATAGAATGGAGTATCTGTGCTGTAAGTCACAAGAAACTCAATTAAGCTCCCACAGCAATTCTTATTGAATTCAACAAAATTCAGTTTATCCTAAGAATATCTCCCTTAAGTAATCTGCTGTCTGAGACACACCTTTTTACCATCTCCTGCCCTTTCAGTCTCCTTGTACTCCTCTTTTTTTCACCTTTTCACTTAGCCTTGGATGTTTTTCCCTGTTTCCAATGCCTATCATCCTTAAATTAAGCGGAAGGAAAACCAGGAGTATCCTGTGGACCTTTTAAATGCCATTATGGTGTAATACACATTATACACTATATCACAACTGCATTCATTCATCAGCTATGGGGGTGGTACAGCTAGAAAAAGGGGAAACTGGGACAGCCTGGTAGCTTAGTTCCTCAGCACATCCCTCATTGTGTGTCAGGAGTATCAGAGTGGGTTCCCTGTTCCAACACTTGAGCTGAGTGGAGTGCTGGTGCCACAAAGCTAAGGAAAGGCAGTAGTGACAAAGCCCTGCAGCATGCAGGCAAATAGTGGGCTGTAGCCTGCAGCCCTCAAAATTTTGTCACAGGAAGAGGACTGTCAAGGCTTCAACTAGTATTTCTGCTCGATCTCAAAAGTGGCAACAAAGATTTATTAAAACATACTCTATTTTTTTTTCTTAGCTTTGCTCACTCAGCGTTCCAGAGAACACAGTTTTATATCACATTTGTTCAGAACAGCTCCAGGAACAAACTGTCCAGCAAGAATTACCCCCTTCCTCTTTTCGCATATCCACGTAGCACTCTAGCTCCACATTCCTGTGTTAAGAAATGCAAACACATTTCTGTCACTTCTCTTTCAGATTACCAAACTACCACTGTCTGACTTCGGATACTATTGGGAAAAACTTTCTGCTGTTACTGAATCAACTACACCGTTCTCTGTATCTACTTTTCTTAAACTTTATGCTGCGTAATTTCCCCGACAACTTGTGCACGCTGCATTTCTTTTTTCTGCCCTAATCCCTTCCTAACAAAAAACCAAAACAACCAACAATTTCAAAATAAATTCACAAATGATACACTGAATATGAGGTGACGTCAACAAGTTAGGGTTGTACCACAAAGCATTAACTAGCATTAGACTTAAAAAGACCAGAAAACACCCGATGATCCAGCCGAGGCAAAAGAACCCTCTGCAAAAGCAACTCTTGCCCCTTTCAAACACTGAAAATGCAATAGATTCTGCTATGCTAAACACTGCCTTAGGAACCTCTATCACACAGAGTGGCTCTACATGGAAAGAAAATGGAGCCAGCAACTGGTAAGTGAATCCCGAGAACTGTCTGTAATGCAATTATGGTTTTCCAATATCCATTCACACCAAACATCTGAGTCAAAACCAAAGAGAATAAGTGAAATGATATTATGAAAAAAAAAGAAAACACAAGAAAAAAAGTGAGTCTTATGATCTCATCAGAGGCAATGCCTCCATCTCTAGTGGAAGGTGTCCCTGCCGGTGGGGTTGGGGGTAGTATCTTTAAATGGCCTTTTTTAAGTGGTCTTTAAGGTCCCTTCCAACCCAAACCATTCCATGATTTTTCATGACTGACTGCTATGGAAAATCCTCCTCAGCTCCACTTCTCTTAACACAATGAAACAAAACAGTACCAGGAACAATCTTTCAGTAACAACACAAAAAGACTCGGTTAAAAGAGAAATACACCCTTTCATAAATCAAAAAACAAAAGCAGAAAGACCACGGAAAGGGTGTGCTTGCACAGAGCCAGCAGCCAAAGCTCCCTAAAATCCAGCAGACAAGTTACATGGCTAGCACTGCACTAAAGTCAACACCACATCAACTCCATAAACAATAACCAAAATTGATTTCAAGCAGCCATTTGGTGTCTGGTGCTTTTCTGGAGAGGGAGCTGACTACATAATGAGCACCAGCTTTTCATTTCTACCAGTTAAATTTTTCTACTTAATTTTATCCCATTGAAACTTCCTTTGTTAAAGAATAAAACACTCAAAGAGACTTAATAGGGTAGATGAGGTATTAAGAGAAAACCTGACAAACAAAAGCAAATGTGTGAATGAATAGGAAAACACTACATTTTCAGATCCACGATAGCAGACAAGTTGTGGCCACTTATGAGAAATAGATTATTTTCCTTGTCCACACAACTTTTTTGAGAGTTAAAAGATCTGGAGTCTAAAGAACCGATTTAAAGCCTTCCACAGTCAACAAGAAACTTCACCTTCAGTGAGCTTGGGCTCATTTACTGAAGCAGAAGGTATTTCCATAGGAAGAAGTCCTGAAGTTCATACTAGGACGTGGCGTTAGTGCCAAGTTTTTCCACTGAGTGGTGGTAATGAGATCAAGAAGTTCAGGAGAACTGGTAGCAGAACTCAGAACACCACCAGCATTCACTCATTCAAGTATTGATTCATTCCTTCTCTCCCTCTGTACACACATGCATTTCTCTCTGTGTGGGAACGCTTATTCCCACCCTACCTGTACATGCGCCATGCCGCACATCTAGCATCACATTAATGAAAGAATGAGTAGGATACTTTCTAAAAAAATCTTTCAAGGCATGAAAAAAAAACATTTAAAACTTTTTTTCTTTTTTAAGGGATGAACTCTAAAATTAATCTCAAACATGGTTTGCTGCTTTAGCGTTCACTTCAACAACATAATTTTCTCCACGTAAGAGCTGAAGAGAGCTGGGGTGAGATGGATGACGGTTCAGAAAGTAGTACTATTTATTCCTGAATGAGTAAATATAAATTAGAGACCCACTGGAGATAAAAAGCCTCCAGTGATTAATATTTTAATATATTTCATTGAGTTCAATATATGACATGCTATGATGTCCTCCTTTTTCATGTGATCTCTAATAGTCACAGAAAAGAAGGGAAATGAAATTAAAAATGATGTGTTTGCTTTCCTAATGTTACACATTTCAGTGAGATCCATTTTTCAGAATGGGAATATTTGGCATCATCTGAAAATCAAACCCCTTTACAATATTTATGGTTACGACCTCCCAGCTTAAGACACCATAAATCACATCAGACATTAACTGGTTCACATTCACAGGGCACTTGTTCTAACAGTGCCAAAACACGGTACAATATTAAGCACACGCTAGGGAAGGATATTTCTGGTATTGTGTAACACAAGGCTTTGCCATGTACAGTTTAGATGGTGCCACTTGCAGCACAGCTCACACAGGAACAGGTAATAGTTACACGTGTGTAATCACAGAGTTTGCTCAGACTTTCAGCAGCAGTGACACTGGTGAGGATAGTGACTGGTGGCCAGTGACAGGACCTGAGGAAATGACATGGACCTGTCTCAGGGGAGGTTCAGGCTGGGTATTAGGAGAAGGTTCTTCCCCCAAAAAGGTGGCCAGGCACTGGAACAGGCTCCCCAGGGCAGTGGTCACAGCACGAAGCCTGTCAGAGTTCAAGACGCATTTGGACAACACCCTCATGCACATGGTGGGATTCTTGGGGCTGTTGTATGCAGGGTCAGGAGTTGGACTTTGATGATCCCAGCATGCCCTTTTCAGCTCAGGGAACTCTGTGATCACTTGGGCAGTCCTAGTTTTACCTCATGGCCCTGGGGGCATTGGAGTACACACCACATGCTGTCAACAGCATCACAAGACTTGCTTTGGAGAATGAAACAAGATGCAGAGGCTGTCACAGCCTTATGTTTACATTGGTTTACTGCTCTGCATCCAAGTTTTGCCTCCTGATTTTATCTCAATAGACAGTACACCTTAAAATGGCTCCAGAGCTCCTTGCAGGAACGTGTGCAAGCTACACAATAATAATTTTAAATCCATGAAATTTTTACAACTTATGATTTAAATACTGGTAGAGTAGTACAGTAATGGTCTTAGGGTACTTATTATGGTCCTCCTGAATGATGCTTGACACTATCACTGTTTGAAAGGCCCTATTCATTAGAACAATTGGGTTTTTTTCTGAATAACTAATGACTTACCAATCTGTCTGCTGTAGCAAAAGAATATAATTACAAATAGGCACATTCAAATACTATCAAAAGAATTTAATCCAACTTTCAAAATATTAATAAACTTGTGTGCTTAATTAAAGATAACCATACCAAAATAGCCTTGAGTACATTATAGATTACTTGGCTGAAAACAAATCATTGTAAGGAATAAAGTCAGCATTGCTCTAAAAATAGGGAGGGTTTCCAAAGCCCAGCATATCTGTTTTGGCATTTTGACAATTAAAAAATGTCTACATAATCCATTTAATTAAGTAAAAACCTACTCATTAGCTCAAGCTATATAAATCATACTAAGTTTTACCAAATGTACATCTGCTTGAGTATCTGTAAAACCTGGGTCATCAGAAGACAAGGCAAAATACTATTAATAGCAATATCAAGACAACTGCCACGGGTCAGCTACAAATTGGTGCCTAGGCAGTGACATGAGCAGTTGTTTCTTCATCCAGTTTTTGAGTTGCCTTGGAGTTATATTGCTCTTGTATTGCTGAACTCTGAACTAAAAATCCTCGTCTCCAAGATGGGAGGATGAAGTACCATTACTATTAATGACTACACGTTAACTGAATTAAAATTCTGACCTAATTTACTTATTATTAGAGTGGAAAAAGGTAGTCCTAAGGTTTTTCTGCTCTACAGCTGTGTTCACGTGGTCCTGTAGATCAACAATTCCTTGTGATAATTACGTGGACAGGGTCATCAAAAATAAACCTCTAGTTTTAAAAGACCATCTTCCACATTTTTTTCTTTGCCTGATCATGCCACAATGTATGCATGCATATATATTTATATATAGTTAGTTAGGAGCTTAATGTTTTACTTTCATCATTGTGTACACTTCAATGTCACTTGACATACTTCTGTAAATGCATTTTCTCCACACAAACCTGAATTTAATACAGGATACTCTTTCCCTAGACCTACACTCAAAATAATGCATATTTGCTTTTACAGAATTTCAATACTGACACCTCCTAAATATATTAAATTACCCTTGAACTAACCTTAACATTGGCACTCCCTCTAGAACCAATGATCCTAATGCATTTGAAACTCATGAAGTTAAGAGGAAAAGGAAGTATAAAATGTTTTAAAGGTCAAACCAAAACTCAACTATTCCCTGGGAACCAATGTGCTGCAGTCTTTACAGGAAAACGCATTTACTGTAAAACAAAAACATGAAAACCAAACAAAACATGCAGAAAGGAAAACAAAAAAAATCTGTACTCAGTTTCTCACCACTCTGGAAGAAATCAGTTTATGTTTAAACTTGCCGATCTTGAGTTTGAAAACAAGGCAGTGAAAACAACAAAATCCCCAACTAAACAAACAGCCAATCCATCCCTTAAAACTACATGTTTTGAAGCAGATCTTAGAATTTTTACCTTATATTTATTAAACCTGAGCCTGGTAGACTCAGCCACTGCCAGGATGGTCTCTTGCTCCCTCATGATGTCTAAACTTCCCACTTTTAAATGTCTTCACTTCTGCACTTCTATCACCTGGAAATCCCCATCAGTTATGTGACCTAACACCAAAATAAAATATTCTTCAGTCTTTCCTTCTCCTCTTTACAAATACTCCTGCATGACTGCAAGACACTGAAGTCCCTGTAGCTTGTGCTGGTAAAGCTTTATTGTCACTACTTTAATGCTCGAACGTAAATTGTTTCCTTGAGGTTCCTAGTTATTTTTGTACATCTTCCTCTCTAAATTCCCTCTGCTCACTTTCCAGAGCAAATCATTTTCTTATAAAAATATGTTTATATCCAAATGACCAGAAGTGTAATCTGTTTGCAGGCAGATTACATTTAAAGATCAACTCTTAAAGAGAGCAATTTAAGTTTGTTTACTGAATATTCATCTCCATTATGTCCTCCATGTTATTTTCAGAAAGCAAAACATGGATTAGTTTTGTAATAACGCCATAAAGGTTGAAAAGCAGGGGCTATAACAAAATTGTCTCACTGAGGGACTTGGAGAATAAAAATAACATTCAGGGAACGCCACTGCGAAATGAGATTGAATTTAAAGATGCAGGGCACATGTCTACCTCTACACCACTGCTCCTTGATATTCTCCTTTGTTTTCTTTGCTTTATACTTCTGGAGGTTCTCTGGTGCAGTCTGACTTTGGCACTCCAGGTTGCCCTTATGCTCTCCCTTTGCGGCTGGCATGCCTATCCTGTATTTCTTGGCAGTACCACAGAGTCCTCACACCCACAATTTGCTTTTCTCCTTGTTTAATTTTCAGTGTGGTCAATTTTTTGACTCTGTAACTGATGCTTCATTTTGCAAAATGTGTTTCCTTATCATTTCTCATCTGAAGTTTACTCTCCCTTCATATGAGGAACTAATGAGAAAGCCGAGAGAAAACCAAACACTATTTGTATTAATTTATTAGCAGGAAGCCAATTTTTGCTCAATACTGCAACCATGCATTTTGGATTTAACAGAACATTCCTCAAACTGAAGGCTAGCAGCAAAGTAAGTGGATTTTGGACAAAGCATTTTCTGCCTTCGTGAAAACAGCAGCAGGAAACAAACTCCAGTGGTCAAAATTGGATCATAAAGATGAAAAACCACATGTGTTTCTGGTCTTTAAACTGCTACTCTACAGAGTGATAAGAGACATCACATAGAACCTTATCAGGATTTAATTTCCTAACAGAAATGAGAAAGGAATGTGCAAGCCCCCTCTTACATGATCTAACATTAGATTGCTATACACGATAAAAATACCTTAACAGGCCTATACCTAAGGAAGATAACATTCCATCTCTTCTTCCTGAAGATGCTTTCTAAATACAAATCCTTTTAAAAATAGCATATTTCTGGTTTGCTGTGCATGACTGTCTTCCTGAGGAAATGTTTTCTAGCAAAAACCTGCTCGCAGTTACTGTGTCTTTTCAGTGCTTCTGTAATAACACCTCGTAAAATGCTCTTAGTGCGTGAGGTTTATGAATGAAGCCTGTCAGACTATACATAGTACAAAAGCATGATTGTTAAATTTCTTTGAAGTTTAATTCAGAACTGTAGTCTAACTGTATCATAAAGGATCTATACTCAAGCCACCACCACTGTGTGAAAAATCTGGTTGGTATTTTTATTTTGTACGTGCGTCTTTGCCATGTCATTCTGCCTTCCCTCAGTGACTCTTATATCCTAAATTATATTTACTAAATCCCCCCTACATACTCTTCTATTTCCAGGCTCTACCAACTACAATGTTATTTCCAGATAAACTTAGATTTCCAAAGGGTTCACTGTGAGCAAAGTTGTCCTTTTGATCAAGAAAATGAGTCAATTCTGACACAAATTTTATACTGTTCATATTATGCTATAGTTACTGTAGGGAGACCATAAAGAGCACTTACAAACGATGGAGGCACGTTCAGCATCCATGTAGGGCCTCTGGGAACAGCAGAGACAAGCAGTGCTCTGAATTTGGGAGGCACTTGCTTTGCTGGGTAATGGGCAGCATTTTAAGATGAGTGGCTGTAGGAAATGAGGGCTCCCACCCTCAGCTTTTGCAGTTTCACCTCCTGGAGCTTCTAACCTAATCTAATTCCAGGAATCTAAAATACTCGTTACAGCAGTCAGAACGGGATTATTTACTACTGTGGCTGTACTATAACGTAACATGTGCTGGTCTCATTTTACAGCACTACATCCCCCCCCCCGCCCCATACCATTAGAAAGAGTAGTTTTCTATGGTCATCTTGTATTTTTTTTAGGCAAACTAAAAAATATTATTAACAAATTAATAACTAGTTATTAACAAAACGCAGTAACACGTGTACTCCTGAACACACTGAGGCTGTGTCTGTCTTATCTTGTTTTAATAATTTCTGAGTCCTGTCCCTCGTGCTTAAAAATAAAGCTCACAAGAAGCACTTATAGTATACACTTATGACACTGCCTCCTAAAAACATCTCAGAGAAGGGCTTGCTGTTTTTTCCTCCCCTCTCCACATCTGTTGGGATGATGAGGCAGACAGGATTTCCCACCCTTATCTCCAGCATGTCTTCTGCGTCAGCCTGTTCTGTGACTCTGCAAAGCATAATATACATCTTGGTTCCTTGCCAATAGTTCCTGGGAAGCCAGACTTCCAACCAGCTCTTCATACCACAACCAAAATCCTCCAACCTTACGGAAACACACAGCTGACTATACTGGTAAATACATTTTGGCGTGAAAAAGCCTCAGATAAGAAAACTTCAGCAAAACCTGACCTTTCCTTGGACATACTTCAAGACTTGCTGCAATCTTATGTTCCAATAATAGAAACTCCACAGATGAATAAGCAAATATTTAAATTGTACGGATATCACCCTAAGGGAAATTTTTAGTTAAACATAAATGGCATGATTACCTAATGGGCATAGCAAAATGTTGGGAAAGTGAAGTGTTTGGATAAAACAGCAACCATTAATTTTTCATTTCATTTTTTTTTTCTCAAATATAACATGCTTCTGGAGATCATACTTAGTGAACATACTCGTGGTTCCAGGCCCACACAGTATTTTAATTCCATAAGGTGCGTGGGAGGCTTTTTTAAATCCGCATAATTTTGTGTTATTTTCTTTTTACATGTTATTATCATCAGATGGAGGGGAAATTAAACATTCTGAATGTGTTAAAAGCCTTGGTCTTCTTGACTCCTATTACCAACTGCTAACTATTGCTAAACTCATCCATTTTTGGAACATGAACAACCTTGATAACATCAGATGAAGACAAAATAAAAATAGAGCTTTGGCAAATCCCGTGAATTGAATTCCGGTATCTCGGAACACCATGTAAAGCTCTTGATTGCCTTTGCAAATGTAGCTCACTACATTAATATTGAAGCTAACTCATTTCCTAACTTTCCTGAGAGCAGCCAGAACTATAGTCATGCTGGGAAAGAGAGGAACTAAATAAAATCCAGGCTATGAATATAGCTGTGATTTGTTTTTTCCTGGAAAAGGTTTTCCGAAAACCTTCCAGAAAAGGTTTTGTGAAAATTGTTCCTAACCAACTTTATATCTAGTCTTCCTTTCTTTTGGGGTACACTATACACCTTGTTTCCTCCTTTTCCTTTGTCCGAATGGACAGTAAAAGCAACCTTCTTTATCACCTTAATTACTTCGCTTTTAAGAAGACCAGAATTGAAAAATATTCTGTAGGTTTTCTTTCTTCATACAGTCCTTATTTTGACATACAGTCCTGTAGAGAGCACTTGGATTTTATCACTACTTAGACATGTGGTAATAAAGATGCTTAACGAGCAGCAAGCCCAGTTTTTGCTTGTCTGGGTTGTGTTGACATGGCAAGACCATGCATCTGATACCTTGGGAAGAGGTCCCTGGAGCTCAGCCCTACACAGCAGGGGAAATTCTGGGCTGTAGAATAGGATGGCACCGTCTTGACCCTGCATTTCTCTGCATGACATGTTGACACCTACAAGGTAGCATCCCTGTTTTTTACAATCCCTCTAGCAGTGCTCAGAGCAAACACGCTCTGCACAGACTTCAGTGGGATGATGTGACTCCCATTACCTTCACATGGCGAAGCACAAGGTTGAAAAACAACTCCACAAGTATGGCTGGCACCCTCAACTCCAAGTAGTCCAGCTCCTGTCCTCAACACCTGCATCTCTCTGTCTGCACTGACAAAGCCTCTGCCAGACCACAAGCGCAAAAGGATTCTCTGATGAGGCAAGAATGTAGACACCCTATGACATCACATCAAGATGTGGTGTCACTGGACTGATGTCATGAGAAGGCAGATTATTATATATGAAGGATATATATGACCCCTTCTCCCCCTTTCACAGGTGAAGAGCTGCCTGAGGTCAGGAAAACCAACTGGGAAGCCTGCAGGAGATGCTTGTTTTTCCAGCCCTTGCTGGGTGGTGAGAGGAGCAAGATCCCCAAGAGAAGTCATGCTGGGACAGTGGCACGAGTTCCAGCAAGTGAACAACGCAAGCATCTCCATCCTACAACCAAGGCAGTCTGTCCTGCTCCTCAAGGTCCACCTGAAAAGCCATATACAGATACCTGGGCTGCCCTCAGGTCCCAACTGGCTCTTGTGTGGTTGCCATAGCCTGGCAGTAGGTACACGATGTCAGTCCACCAAAACTCTTGGCTGCCTTCTTGCAGATAAACATGTGAAAAACAGTGAACACCAGGACCACCAGTAACAACACCAGGGAGAGGCAGAGGTACATTTATGTGCACAGGAGAGTCATTTATGCTGATGTAGGCACAATAAACACAATTCTGGTATGCCAAAATCCTAGCAGGTCTAGACAGTCACATACATGGTGTCCACTGAGGGACCATCACCCAGGTTTGATGCCCCACAGGGTGAAGCTGCAGCCAGAATCTACAATTTAGGGTGGAAGCACACAAAGCAAAATTCTGCTTTCTGATCCTGTGGAGAATGAGGCAGGGATCCAAAGACCCATTTGCTACTCTTTCTTTCCCCCTTTTTCATAACCTCTTCACAGGTTATGGATGTACTGAAGCCATTCTGCTGATGAAGGGACCTGTGAAACCGCTGTCTGCAAGCATGGCCAGGGCAGGGCAGAGCCACACTGGTTGGGGCTGCACATGGAGAACAGTCAGGAACAGGTACTGGCATGTGCTTAAGGGACAGCAGTTGTGACAGCACACCCAGCAATGTGGTTACACTCCACATGCTACAGGGGACCAAGCACAGGCACAGCTGGGAAATGCCACCTGGACCGAGCTCCCAAAAATACGCAAGAGCTCCGTAAGCTAAACCACAAGTGAGAGCAAAGGGCCATTTAAACCATCAAAAACGCATCTGAATTCCAATCAGATGTAACACCAGCTCTTGACCAGCAGCAGTTCTGGTTTTCCTGCCTTTAAACTTTTTGATTGTGTCCATTTAACGTTGTCGCATCTCGCACCTTGAGAACAGGCCCTTAGAAAAGAGTTGCTGAGTCTGGCTGTGAGTAAAAATACCAACAGAAATCAAACTCATATCTCAAATTCATGTATTTCTAAAACTGGAATTGTTGTGTGATCAATGCCTTTGGGTGATTTACTAATAGCTTTTACTTGGTAGAGCACTGTATAAGTCTTTTTTGCTACAAGGTGGCAAGAGATAACAGATATTTCTTTACAGCATGGAATACTTTAAACACTAAGAACCACCAAATACCTGGAATTAATTCAATTTCAGATTAAAAAAAAAAGCCTCAAATATCAGGTGATCTCATTGCAGTCATAAATATCTGGAAGTTGTGTAATTATTTAATGCTTTCCTCTATTCATAAGCCTCTTCAAACAGAAGCATATTGTCCACTGGCTTACTGTGCACCTAAAGAAATTAAGCTACAGTTCAATTATGGGAAATATATTTCATTCCCCCTAGGAGAGGGCAGGTGAAAGTGCTTAAGTTCAAATAGGAGTTAGATTAACAATAAGAAAATTATTTAGCCCCTAACTTACATAGTGAGGTCCTTGCACAGATTTGCAGGACCATTTCCTCACAACCAGTGTAGAAAACAAAGCATAAAAAGCTTATATGTTTATTTTTGTTACGGATTCAAAATCCGTTTTCAAATCCTATCAGTGAACAATCATATTCCGTTCAGTAGCCATGAATTCTGTGAAGTTCTCTAAATAATATTAAAAACCTGATGTAAGCAATATGCAGCATTTATTGCTGTCCATCAGTATCACTACCCAAAGCATAAGGTGTAACTTGGCAACAGAAGACATCTTTCCACTGGAACAGGGTAAACATACAATGCTTTGGCTACAGCCTTTACTTTCCCCCTGCCACTTTAATTTCACCATAATTTTGATGAAGTTCTCAGATATGAGTGGTTTGTTGTTTTGGGTCGTTCTACCCTATAAGGTCTAACAGAAACCAAGTTTTCCCCGTTTCTTTTAAAGCTCCAAAACACGTTGCATATTTCACTAGAAACAGTTTTGTTGTTGCTGGGTTTGCCTTCAACTACACTGAAATTTTAGTGACCCATAAAGATGCTGAGGCCACTCTTCAGGAAAGGACACTCGACGTCCTTAAATGCACACCACTGAGTGGCCCTAATGAAGTCAGTGGGAGCACCAGTCTACACCAACTGAGGTAAGTAAGCCTTAAAACATCAAAAAGGAGTTGGCTGAAACCAAGATATATAAATGCAAATCTATTGATAACAAACAGAATCAGAAACTGGAGAGCTGAATGGCTTCGCTGGCTGCTTTAAAATCAAGATTAAATCAGAGGTTGCCTAAGAACAAGGCTACCTGCTTCATTGACAGAGTGTGGTACATCAGAAAGCAATTAAATCAGAGGACTTAGCATTTATTTTTGTTTAAACTGCAGTCAGTACCAGCCATTGACCAATAACGGTATTTAAATAGCAAGCAAGCAGTGTCACTGTTGGGCAAGAAAAATGAACCAGCGAAGATTAGGAAATACACTGTAGTGGGCAGACAGCTAAGCACAGGCATCAGTTATTTAGGGATTCAGTCGTGCCTGCTGCCCACAACAACAAAAACAACCCCCTCAGCTGTATTTTCAGAAATGAGCTATCTGCCAACCATAACACAGCAGTTGCAAACTTCACTAAAGATTTTGGCTTAATTACTCCAGCATTCCACCACTTACAACAAGGACTGATCCCTGGCTCTGGAACAGAGCATTCCAGCAGCCTCACATCTCTCTAACAAGAGAGCTTGGATGTGAAAAGCTCCATTCAAGCAGTTGACAAGCTGGAAAGCACCACCCCTGCTATTCAATCTCCTTCCAGTTCAGATATTCTTGTAGGCCACACACAATGACATATTATTCCTTCTGGTTTGTGCTGGCATCCTACAAAGCTACAGAAAGCCTCTCAAGCACACTGCAACATGTTTGGTGCCTCCTCCTCCTGCTCTTGGAGTTAATCAGGACTACAGCAGGTTTACACAAGAAGGGAGCCTCCATTATTCAGCTGAGAAACTTACAGATGCACATACGTATTTTATTCATCTACAACAGATATATAGATATCTATATCTACTGCAAAAATTTCATCACCAGGGAATGCATATGATATCAATACTTTTATAATGTATCATTGGATTAGCAATGCATAATTTTATAAAGGATTATATTATGATTATCATACTAAGAAGTTACAGACAAGAAAACCTAAGGCATACAAAAAAGCATAGTCATTCACTCTTATAGACAAGCTCTTGCTTTATACACACACACAACAGACCCAAAATAAGTCTTGGACTCCTGCAAACATAGGCAGAAAAAGAGCAAAGCCCTTTTGATTGGCAAGGGGATAAGCTGCTGCTCAAGGAACTCTCTGCTCATGCTGGTAATTTCCTCTGCGATGTTCCCCATGATTGATTTTCACAAGTAGGAGTAAAACAGAATCATGCAAGCTGGGACACTGCCTAGAAAATAAATCTTTGAATTCAGCTGACAAAATGAGTCAAACAGCAATATCATCAGGACCACGATACTTAGGTCGCCCTGCCAAAGAGCAGGAGAATCTACTCAGGAACCACATTTTTAAAGAAAAGCAGTTACTGTTGACAAAGTGTGTTTTTAATGGCAAATAGCGCCAGGCTGGGAGTGCTTGCGCAGCCCTAATGACGTAAGTTAACGCTGCATCACCTTAAACCCTACAAAGTTCTGGAACAATAGCTCTGAGTGACAGAAGCCTTCTTTACACACTACTGAAATCGAATGAAAGGGAAAGGCAAATAGGTTGCAAAGACATCTGAAAGGAAATTTAATGGGCGAAATTCACTGTTCCTTTCCCTGTCACCACTTCTTGACAGTTCATTGTTCACATCTTGCTCAGGGCTACCACTTGCCTACTGGTAAATGGCCCTGGTCTTTTACACTCTCTGAATCAGCTGCTTCTAGCCACTACTACCCTTGTTATTTTAATAAAGAACCTTCTTAGCCATCACAAGGCTATTTTCCCTTTAAAATTGAACCAGCTGGCTAGTCAGTACTTGGAAGCAGCAAAATTTTACTTGTGAAGAGTAAGGTATCTATCTGGATTCTGCTGTGGTCCACTCTTAGTTTTGGCTGAACAGTGATAACTTGCACTGCTCTCCTGCAGAGTACTTCTAAACAAACAAAACCCCTCCAAGACCATCTCCTGATGTTCAAGGATAGAAAGTTTGCTAACAGTAAATAGCTAGACTTAATGGAGAATGGACTAAACATGATACTTCATTCACATCTCTCAGCATTATTGAAATAATTGTCACTGCAATTAGAGTTATAAATACATTTACAAGCAGACATGTTCCAACATTTGCATCACATTTGTGATAAATGGTGCTATTGAGGTAACAATGTATAACAACACATAAAGAAAGCTAAAAATTGAAAGCAATCTGCCACGTACCTAAAAAGTCATACAATAATAATGCCCAAATAGACATTTCCCCCCTCTTTTCCATTATATCCAGTTAACAGGATTCCCTTCTCTGCTCCTTCTAAAATGCAAATCTATTTCCCAACCTCACAGCATCTGTACTTTCATACCTTGTCCACACAATGCAAAAGAAATTTCAACTTGTGCACACTAAGTCTGCTCATATTACGATGCTCATAGGCAAGAGGGGGTAGAACAGATAACCAAAGGGGCAAATGTGCATCTCTGCCCCAATTTTGTATGCTCTGGATGAAATTACTGGAGTAGAGGAACTACCATCTACTGCTAGAGTGGAGAAATCCTATCTGATGAGAAGGATGAGAAACAAGGAAGTAGGGGGTGTAAAACACCTTTTTTTGTTGTTGTTGCATATCCAGGTGAACACTTTAAAAAGCAGCAGCATCAGTAAAAGCCAAAGTTACACATGCAATTTTTCCAGGCAACTCATTCTCAAATCTGCCTCCATTCTTTTCCAGTAATTTCACAGAAAAATTCATGGGCATCCACAATGAATAATCCGAAGTCACAAATAGGGTATGGAGGCAGATGACACAAGAGGTTTTTTGTGACAATTAGTGCCACATAAATGAGCTGCAGAAGCTCTCCAAGCAACCACGTCTCCAATTTCTGACTTGGAAACCCAAAACTCAAATCCTTCTCCTCCTTTCAATGTAAAAAAAACCCTGGTGAAACATGGAGCTCTTTTACTGACAGATTTGCAGCCCTTCCCTTGAGCAGGGAGGACCAAGGAAGGCTGACAGAACGTGCAAGAGGTTTGGCACAGAGGAAGCTGCTGTACAGGTCCATGTGCAGGAATCCCCGTATATAATTCTCAGGACCAATTGGTGAATTGGATCAGCACATGCAGTTTTTGTCTCTCCTGACAAGGCAGAGTCAAGACTCCCAGGCTGAGCCTAGACTCTTCAACTCATGGTGGAACTCTTCAGCTCACAATGCCCCAGGCCTACAGAGCAGCTGAACTATTACCTTACTGACAGAAAGGCAAATTTCTGTGAACCCAGCTTTTCTCCTCACAGGATTATATATTTTGGTTTAGTTACTCTTTGTCTGTCTCTGTATTTTCTCCATCGTATCAGGGCTAATACAGATATCCTCTCTTTGACTTCCAATAGAATAATATTCAGTAATAACCTACAAAGCAAGGCTTATAAAGCGATTGCTTTGACTGTACAATCTCTAACATCAGAAGTTACAACAATTTCCTCTTTCTATTCCCTTTTTTCTCACTATAAAAGCCCAAATTTACATGCTTTACAAAGAACAGTTCACCCACAGAACTATCTGGGAAGAGAGAGAAATTCTCAGGAGAGAGTTTTCTTCAAAATCTGAGACTTGCTGGTGCCCAAACTCTATGAGATCTTATTTCTACTGCTCTCATAGATTCCCTACATTACACAGGAAGTATCCCTTTATTTTTTTCACTCATTGCTTGCCCAAAGTAAAGTAACACAGATGCACACATAACTGCTAACACCTGATACAGCCTGCCCCACTACAAAGCACTTCAAGATTCAACCCAAAAGGAAAATATAGGGCTTTTTAGCAATGACCAATAGCTTCTGCATTTTATTTGCATGAGAAGCCCATAGTATATTTTGAGTAGAACGTAACAGTTTTTCCTTCTGCTCAGTGAATGGATCACAACAAATCATCTGTAAACCTATACAGCCAGCAGATGCAAGTGTGCTTTCCCTCCCGTTGAGCTGTGTCAGAGGGCCATGAAAGTACAACGTGTTCTCCTCCTGTCTCTCACAAATCATGAAAATAAAGTGGTACCAGCTGCTTCCGAACGAATAACAACAGCATCTGTTTTTCCTCAGACAAGTATAACTTGTGCACCACTAATAGTGTTTTCCCACTTTTTTTTTTACCCCTGTTGTCACCTCTCTGCATAAAAGACTCTCAAATGTGATATGGGATGGGTAATGTAGGATTGAAGAAGTATCCATCATCATTTACCAGGGATAAGGTGCTAAGGAGAACAGATTAAGTGAGTGAAAGAGTCATAAACAAAGCTACGCTTAGGTTAAAGAAAAACAACCAACCAACTAAATGTAATCCCTTCTCAGATCAAATCCTCTCCATCCCAAGGGTTTCATCTACCACATATGCCCACTCACACCCTCAGAAGCCAAAACGTTATGTTTTTCCCTGTTCTGCCACCGCTTTCTGGATTAAAGTCAGCACCATCCCAACAGCTCCTCACAGCCACTCCAACTCTGGGACAGGCAGCAGCCAGCACTTGGCATCACATTCTGCAGTTCTTAGCACATCCCCAGAATAAATGGGGAAGAATGAATCAGCTCTTTTGGAGTTATAGCATATCTTGGCCATTAGCAGAACAAAACTACAGGAGACAGTGTTGATTAATGCATCCCTTCTTTTTCTGCTTCTCAGTTAAGCTTACAAAGGCTTGTCTGTCAACTCCTGTTCTTTCAAATCCTGGCGTACATGGGGTTTACTATGATATAATTATCAAAATGCAATTCAAAAAGATGTTTTCTTGCTCTTCAACATCAAGTGTATTTGTAGAGGACATTATAGCTCAGGGAAGAGGGAAAATAATAATAAATCTGCAACAGCAAGGGCAGCAAATAACAGCATTCTCATAAGCACTAACAGTTTTATGTCCCTACTAAGGATGAGATAAAGTTGCACTGTAGGTATTCAAAGGAGCTTGAAGAAAGGGAGAGCAAAATATTTCTGCTCTCTCTCAAAAAGGCAAAAGATGCCTCTGATTTTAAGGGATCAGAGTGGGTTGCAGCATGACTGCTGTTCACCCAGTCTCAACCCTGAAATGGAAAGCATTGCAATGCCCATTTATTCCCCTTCCAGCTACATCACCTGGGAGCTGAAAGCATGTTACATGCTGTGACCTCTCCTTGTCTTCTTCCAGGCACTGCTGAGGCTGGTGGCAGAGGAGATTAGGCTCTGAGCTCCACTGGCTCCAACTGTGTCATTAGGATGACTCATATTGAGGACAAAACTGTGGTTTTTGGTGACTCACATGATGGCTAGTTTGGAGCTTAAGCCCTGTGGTTCAGTCTTTAGCCTGCAATCCCTTCAATAATCTTTTAATATGAAGTTTAGTTCATATACAGGGCCAGCAGAGCTCCCTTCACTAAAATTAACTGGAAATGGATTGTGAAAAGCCACTCACATTAATCACCATGAACGTTAAAAAGAAAATATACTTCTTGGGGTGGTTTTTTTTTTATTTTATCTTTTTAAAGCATACCACAAGGCCTGCTTACCACAGCCAGCACACTGCAGTCAGAACCAGTAAAGGTTTTTCAGAAACCTTTGTAAGCACACAGCATCCCTGCATCACAGAGGTAACAAATATCCCAATTTTGCCTGGGGCAGAAAACAGCCCTTCGTGCAACACACATCACCTTCATCCCCCACCCCAGCCTCACCTTCCTCCCTCCTGGAAACACAGCTGGATGGCTTATAAAATGTGTGGAATATGTCATTTTGATTACAGATCACCTGCAGGTAGACCATGAGAGGCCTCTCTGAAGAATAAGGAAGAACAATGAAAGAAAGACAAGATAGGCTGATGCCAATGTTTCTGTCTCCTCAGATGGCACAGTGAGAAGCAGGAACAGAGAGCAGGCCAATTAAAGTTGTTCTTCTGCCTTGGATGGTGCTGGCACCAAGCCCAGATCTCATTCTCCTGACATCTCCTTTCTGTCCTATGGCATCTTTCACCCGAGGAAAAGCATCTCCTGCACCACCAGGGAGCCAGTTGAGGGTTCCAGCTGGCACATATGGTCTAAAGTTTGGCATTTGCTTTAGCACTTCTCTCTGCATCGTCCTCCGCCACGAGAAACAAAAAGATTGTGGTGCAAAGGAACTGGCTCAAAAAGTGCATGTCACAGCTGATCCCGAAGTGCATCGGCAGAGCTGGTAAGATTTTGGAACCTTCCATGGCCACAGTTGACCTTACACAGAACAGCTGTCCATCCACAGGGTCTGTGAGACCACATCAGATCACAGGTTTGAGCTTCACAATAGATCTTTGCTATCCACTTTCAGTTAAATTACCATTTTCTTATTATTCTGATCCATAAGTTTTCTGATATTACCAGTCAATGGTTTCATTCTTTGCATGACAGTTATTTCAGTTCTCAATTGCTCCCAATCAGTTGCTTTAATTCCATCAATAACAACCTAATAAACCAACTTTAATCTTGCAGTAACCAATACTAATGGCAGCTTACTCTGGAGTAGCCTCTAATTAAAGCAATTTAGCCTCAGTACTGGTCACAGCTGAATGACAGTCCATACCACTGAGGTTTTCCAGCTGAGATCCTGTAGCCCAAGCCTTCAGAGCAAGCCATGTAAGTGGAAAGAAATTATATTTGTGGACTGAAGTGGCAAACTACTCCCAGAGGTTTCTGAAAGATTTCTTTAGCCATCAGCAGGAAAAATGCTCCACAGTTGGGTTGGTTTGGGGTTGTTTTTTTAATACAGACAGCTTGTTTTAAACAAATCATGCTTTTTTTTCCAATGAAGTTTGGGGATCAGAAAACAAAATAGTTTTCTATCACAGCCATCAGCACAGATTTAAGAAAGAGCACAAGAGAATAAAATGTCCTCTGTTCCCTGATCATTCTCCTGGGTTTCACCCATTCCTCAAAAGAGGTGGTCTTTTCAAACAGGTCTGATTTCAAAGAGATTCAAGAATTAAATACTGCTCTTTTCCTAGCCCCTTCTCAAGAATTCTTCATATACTCAGACCACGTCACTGTTTATCATTGTTCTTTTCTAAGGTCCGAGGGTTTGGGGTTTTTTTGCTCCTTCATCTTCAAAGTTATTAATTTCCCCTTTTTCTACTACCCATTTTAAAGACCTCTAATGAATGTGACACTGAAAATGAAGAGTGCAGATTGCCATGGTGGTCTGGGCAGCCTTCAGCAGCCCAAACAAGCAACTGCTCTAAGGCAACTCGAGTGCTGCCAGCACAAATGCTCCGCAAGGCTGGGAGAGGACAGATGCTGCCATTTTATTACTGTCTTCTATAAATGAGGCTTGTCATTAAATCCAGGAAAAAAACAAGGACTGGTACAATATAAAAAAAAATGAAAAGACATGAGGGGAAAGCAATTTACAATGAAAATATAGTTGCTGTAGGTGTAAAGGCTCAGATGAAGGTAAAACCACAGTCAGAGTTCAGATGATGTAGAGAAGAACCTTAATGCTTTCCTCAAAGATGCATGTACCGAAATTTTCTCCACTGGTGCCTTATTTAACCAATGTTAAGTGATCAGACTGTAAAATACCTAATCAATCAGCTTCTCTGAAGCATTTTCTAGCCAGAGAAAGAAACACTGAGATGTAACAGCAGCTATCACATTTTTTAACTGATAAATTGAATTAATTACTGTAGACATTTAAATTTCACAGCACAAGATAAGCACAGAAATGTTAACATCCAGATATTTCTATCACCAAAGGGAAGTGCTAAATTTTTCCAGTCAATATTCCCATGGCAACTTTGTTACCGCCAACAACGAATGTGAGACAATGACACAGACTGAGCGTGTAAGATGTGAGGGAGAAAGAGAGTATCTAAATGCTTGCAATTTTTTAATTCAGAGAAGGTCAGAAAAATAACAGATGTGCCCCTACAGTGAAGGCAGAGCATGCTGTGTAGTGGGAACCCCTCTGCATCCATTGACATACCCCTGAAAAGGTTACTTGAAGGTTATGAAATAACCACTTCCATTAGATTTCCAAACTGGAGAAGACAGCCATCTATGTGGAATGGTTGAGGAGCAGGGTAATCTCACATGACACCAGCATACAGGCTAGACAATGCATCCCCTCAATTTTAAGATGTGAAATTACTTGAACCTCTTGCCCTCTTGTTATTCCCACTGACAGAGTCCTGACTCTGCCTAGAGACTTTAGAAATGGAAAAATAAAAATCAGGAGTAACTCAATGCATTACACAACCTTCTTCACAGGGATCTTTAAAACTTGCAAGAACATTTCAGGAAATTTTAGAAAACAATAATTAAAACTATATTATTTGTAGGCATTTTCAAATTTTTTTCTTTTGGTCCAATATTTCTGTTTCTCCCCATTTTCTACTCCAAGCAGTCAATGACTTTGCTCTTAATAAAAGCCTTTTGATCTTCTGCCTGATAACCAAATTAACTTTCTCTTTCCCACATTACTGTAAATCCATTTTCCCCTAGAGACTCAAACATAATTACCTCACACTGTAAACTTGAGGTATTTCAGCAACAAAATCGTTAAGTAAATTCGTTGTCTGGGGATGGATGCATGTAAATACTTCAAAAATGTTTGTATTTCAGCAATCATATATGTAGGAAAGATCACAACAATTGCAGCATTCATCCCCTGTCTTGAGGCATCTTGCTTATGTCTCCATATACAACAGGTAAGTTTTTCAGCAGTGAAAGCAGGTTTTTTATACTTATTATTAAAGAACAATAACAAGATGATAGTTCAGATAAATTCAGGTAAATCCTTGAAGAAATTTGATAGAAAACGGGAATTGTCTCTGAAATTTTAGAAAGATTTACATAATATGTGGGAACAGCCTTCCATGAATTCCAGCTGAAGAGACAAACCCGCTCATGATGCAGGGAAAAAAGTGGCAGAAGTCACACAGCACAAATTGCACCCAAACGATGACCATTTCCTCCTCCAGTAGAGTGAAAGTAGAGAAATCCAATCTTCATTTGAGGTGGTTCCATGTGGTGAGGAACTCCAGTCAACACAGCACCCAAAGGTTCCTGCACCAGTACCACAGAAATTAAGTGAGATGCTGGCTTCTTTCTGTCCCTGCAAATTTGCCCTCAGCAGAGCTACACCAAGATTGGGACCACCAGGCATCTGTCATTATCTTTGCACACAAGGGAAAAAACAAGGTCAAGGAACCTGAGACTTCTACAGCATCTTATGAACAACCTCATCAGCATGTGAACGGCTGGGAATATCCAATACTGTCACAAAGAAATTAAGGAGAGCCAAGTACTCAATTCTCAGCCCCGATTTGAGGATGACAGTCAAGATCTGCAGGGTACTTTTGAGCCAGTTCTCCAAGTGGCAGCTGAAGCAGAAGAGAGGCACCCTAGTTTACCCAATATTATCATCATAAAATTAAACAGAGGACAGAGAGCAGAGACACAAAAGACCCCCAGCACAACGCAACCTCCCATGGAGAGGTCTGACAATGTAACCACATCTGAGGCCCACCTCTGCTCCAGAGCAGCAGCCCTAGACCTGAGCACCTTGTCCAGCATCTGTCCCTTCTGAAGGAGACAGAGGTATTTTTTCTAAAAGGCTTTAGACCCTCTGGCACTGTAGTGCTCATACTGAGAACAGGATGATTTTACTGAAGTATTTTCTTATCTTCCACTTCAGAAAATAGGATGAATGCCCAGGATAGACTACTAAGAGTTAAAGCCACTGTGACTGGAGCAGCTTTATATCCAGTTATTTTATATCCAGTTATATCCTGTTATTGCTTTGCCAGGCGTCTTTGGTACAGTACTGAGCACCTCCCAGTTTCTTCCTCTGTCATATTCAGGGAAGGGAAAAATCCAGCATCAGCCTATACTGATGCAAATTCAATTGCACTTCTAATAATAGCTGTCAGCCTTATCACTTTCCCTGAGAATGTTTTCTGGGTATCCTTCTCCTTTTCTCCTGTACTGAAAAAAGTATATTTGAATTCTTTTTTCATGGTTTATTCAGTGTTTTGAATCCTGATATAAAGAGAGAGTAGCGTTATGCACCATTGTTATGGTGATAATGGGAGTAGTTCCAAGAGTGGGCAGCTTCCTTGTGATGGTTTAATATTAATGCACTGGTCAACAAAGGGAGTAATTCCTTATTGTGAAAAATCCCATTCAATAACTTTATGAAATCTCACACTCCTGATGAAAACCCGGCCAAATAATTTTTATACTAAAAACTCCCCAAACAATTACTGCTAATCTACAAAGATATTTATTGTCTATTCCCTGAAACATTTGTTAAACCTTCCCCACCTCCTGACAGTGCTAAATATCATTGCATTTCCAGATGTGAGGGGTCTCCTTTGTCATATCCCATCACCCCAGGAACTTAAAATTTATACCAGGGAAAGTTTCACATTTATCGGTAATGTTGCACTCCATTGAGGATCTAAGGAGTTTTTATTTCAAAAATAGGATGCTTTGCAATCCAGTTCCTCCCAAAGTTGCTGGTAACACTCCTTCACACTCCCTAGATTACCCCTCACTTTACTGAACAGCTCTGCACACTTTGCAACCTCTTCAGCTGCCTCTTCAGCTACCAGCAGGGTAAAGCACCGTGCACAGCATCCAGTATTATACTTCCACCCAGTTTTTTGGGCCATGTATCTGTGACAGGGTATTCTCCGGAACTTCCCCGTCTCTGCTAACAAGCAGGGTGAATTTTTAACAGAGAGCAGGGTACAGAAGGGTCGCACCAGCGTAAGATGAGCAATTCCCCCCTCCAAATCACACACCAAATTCTGAGCAGAAACAGAGAAACATTCCTGGTAACAACAACTCCAATATTACAGACCAGCTGACACCATCAGAGTGACAGCAGTTTTCACAATATCTGCAAGGACAGAATTTGCAGCGCCTTTCAGAATTTTCCTGTAATGTCAGTATTGGCTCTGCTGCATCAGAAACACCCAACAGTTTCTGATACCAACAGAAGAGGGTGTCTATCCTCTGTGCTTCAATAAAAAAATCAGCAAAATAGAGAGTGATCATCTGAATTGCCTTATTTCTCTATCAGGTGGTTTTGGTGAAGAAGAAAAGTTTAAAGGCAGAAGGCAGTAAGCACACCATACAGACAGACACATCTTGCCTATTTTTGCATTGTATAACCTTTTCAATGCAAGACTTAAATAGGTCAAATTAAAATTAAAATATCATATTTGTAACAATGATTTTGCTAATAACTTACAAGATTACTTTAATCGTTTTGACACCCTTTATAACAGACTTCACACTTTGTGCATTAATATATTTATCTGCTTTTTGCACTTAGGCAGAACTTCTTATGAAGGAAAGTCTTTCAGTTTGATTCATTCTACATTCCTACTTTAAAAAAAAATTTAAAAATCCACATCACCTTTAACATTTAGATTATCTACACTGTAAAATAAAAATTCAAATTACCATCACAAAATCTAATGGGATCACATCGTTTAAATTCACTGAAAAACTAAGGTCATACCACTCAGCCAATAAAGGTTTAAAGTGGGAACATTAAAAGAAATAAACCAGAAAGAAAATGGGCAGTAAAACATTTTCTGAGGAGAAACATGAATTGTTTTCTTTTTTCTTACTTAGAAGACATAGATGGCATTAGGACACACGGGAAAGCTGCTCAGCATGGGAATAACTCCAGGAAATGTCTATTCACTTCAACAGAAGGAAATTATAGTAACGTGGCATGGAAAAAAACCTCAATACATAAGAGCTGCCTTTATGTCCCAACTTCCTTTGAGCTAAGACTGAGGAAAAGATAATCATAGAGCGGGAAAAGGGAAAACAAGGAAAAAGACTGCCCTCCCACGGAGACAACGGTTCCTTCCAAACAACTCAGTCAAGGACAACACCTCCTTACAAATTTTTCATGTAGAAACGCTCGTGAATTGCACTCTGAGACACGCAACACCCATCGATTCTGGTGAAGGCATTAAATATTCAGGTTGTGTCCACACGCTCCAGTCTGTGCATTAAGACCATGCTAAGCACTGTACCTCTGGAGCATCACTTCTGCTGCAGCCTGGCAGATCAACAGCTACTGTCAATGCCTGTCTAAGCCCAGCATCCCCAAACCCCTCAAGGTCAGGATATCGAGGAGTGCATTGGATATTCTTGTTTTAATAACTGTGAGGAGAGCACTAGGTCTCCCCAGGTAGCACTCCAATTCAAAGCTGTCAGTTCTCTGCCAGCACTTACAGCAAAGAGTAGCATCACGTCGCTTGTAAATGATGAAGGATTGCCTAATTCTTCCCTAGTTTGTTCACATACATCTCAAGAATGCAATATGTGGGTGACAAGTGACAAAGAATCAAAATGTTTTAAAGTAATAGTTCATCCTGCAGGAAACAGAGCTTCACCTGCCTGTCTTAGGGGCTAAAGGAATATGCTCCAGAGAACAGAAATAAATTAGAGTTGTCAACATCCTGGCAGAAAAGAAGCTCAACAGGAATAATAGTTTTGGTCTTTCCTTACCTAAGAAGCAACAGTAATACTGTCACGTCCCTCTCCCAGATAGTTACAATTCTTCCTTTACAGAGACACCTAAGGGTTCATTTCATTTTAAGCATATTTTATTAAGGAGTTATTCCACTGAGCAACTTGATATTATCTCCTTCTTCCTGTGCTTTCAAACGGAAGAGCTAGCAAGCCACTTCACAAAGCAGCCTCAGTCAATCTCCTTTCGAGGGGTTTTTAATGTGTCATGTCAGGTGATAAATATCTCTCTGTCCTCCACTAAGCCAAAAAAGAAGCCAGAGACTTCAAGGAGACTGCTTGATATTTGCAAACTTTGAAAAATAAAGGACAACACATCAATTATACCTAAATGGAAGAACACAGCTATGCAGGTAGAGCAGATTATTTTCAAGATATAACTCTAAAAAATGCCAAACTTTTATTTCCTTGGAGGGGTGTGGGGGGAAGCTTTCTCAGTTCCTAATTATCTTGGGTCATTTTTTAGATGGAAAGCATTTTATCTAACGTGGTGGACTGTAAACAAATATAATGAGTTGAATTTTTCAGGTGACAATATCCTTTTTCTTACTCACAATATAACCGACAAAGACATTAGAACATCAGTAAAATAAAATCTTAGTAGCTGAGGTACATCTGTGTAATGTAACAGTAAAATTGATGGAGTGTTACATTTTCCACACAGTCTGCATGGTCTTGTACTATAAAAAAATTCTTTGGATACTCTGATTAATGCATGGATATAGCTGAGGAATTGACCAAAATAATTTGAAAAGGGAGTGTAGAGAAAGGGAGGAGAGTATTCATTCAAGTTTAAAAACAAACTTATCCTGAGCCATGTTTGTTTCCCACATTCATTTTCTTGGGTCACATAACAATCAACCCTCAAAAAGTATATATTAATTTTGAATGCAAGAAACTTGATCAATGTTGACTATTAAGTTTAACAACAATGTGTGAACAATCTAAACTACCAAACCAGTGCACCTAGGGCAGGACAAAGCTGAACCTGTCAACCAACTTCAATACATTCCTACTTTTATCCCTATCAGAGCTTCATGTTGCCCTTTGGGCTTCAGCAGGGGTTAAGAGTTGTTACTGGTTTCTCTGTCATAACTGAGCTGAACTGTAAATTTAAAGCTGTACCATTATTTCTTCAGCTCTCCAGTAACAACCCACATCCGCTTATCACTATCATAATGCACAGAATACACCACAGGGAAAAGCCAAGTGGGCTGGTTTTCCTGGTTTTTAATGGGACTGGGCTTGATTGCTCTGTTCTGTGTGAGCACATCACTGGGTGCCCAATTGCATTACTTTCAATAGCCACAGCACCACCAAACAAAGTAAGACATTTCTTGAAAACATACTTCATAATTTATAATTAATTTACTTTGGGAAATTCCTTTGTTTGGTTGTGTTTTTTTTTTGACTTCACAAAGCTTGTCTTCAGGTTTCTCTTTTATTTTTCTCTAATACCCACTACCTTGTTTGCTTTCAAACCATTAGCTCACGTGTTCTGCAGATAAATTATAAGGTTTGCAATGCCAGTGGCCTGGTCTTCTTCAGATTATATCAAGAGCAGTCTGAAAAGCTGAATGCTTTTTCATTAAAATGTTTGCACACTCATTTAAGAAATTAGTAGCACTGATTGAATCAATATTTTACTGATCCTTCCCCACAGATTTCTGATTCTTATCCAAGCATTCACACCTCGCTCTCAGTGCTGGTTTTCTGCTACAGTTACAGGCAGCACTGGATGGATCAGCACTGATCCCTGAGACAGATTCGTGGTTGTTTCCACTTGCAGAAATAACAAACATCTTTGTTAGACAGACTTACAATAAAAATTACGCACTGGCGGGATTTTAAATAGCTGCACTTAGTCTTTAAGAACTTCTGTTTATTAAAAAGTGGTGCAGAGAGTGTCCTGAACTCAAACTCAATCAAATCCACATGTGGTCTTATCAGTCTAGGATCAGTAAAAAATATAACCACATCATGCAGTATCTTGTGTAAAGTAATTATTTCTACTGCAGCTGATTCAATTTGACTCACTGGGACTAAAACCAGACATAAGGTTTCCAGACAAGCTGATGGGGGACAGAGTGGCAGCATCATCTGTCAGGGCAGAGGGACAGCTAAGGCTTAGGATGTTACACTAAAAAGAAAGTAGGTCTTGAACTAGTAACCTGAGTTGACAAAGGCAACCAGACTTGAGAATTCAAACTGTGGAAGAGGTACAGGTGAAGGTGCTCTCTCTTCTTCCCATCCCTCACCTTCTCAGAAGAGCTTAGTTTATGGTACAAGACACTTCAGACAGAAGTGAATTAATAACTGCATCAGGAAAGAAATAAGGGACAAATAAGAAACACCTAGTAATAGAAAACATTACTCACCAGCAGTGAAATGCAAGTCACATAAGTTATGTCATGCAGGGATAACAAAGACACAGAGTCACACTGAGATGTGTGGTGTAAAGAACTAAAAAAGAGAGGGGGGGAAAGGCTCTTCAGCTGAATATTTCTGCAGGACAGACATCAAAGAAAGAATAAACTTTTTAATGCATATGAGACATAGGATAAATCACATTGTGAAAATAAGACAGGCAATTTGCTTTACATTTCAATAAGAACAAACAGAACAAACCCAAACAGGTAAAGTAATGGAAATTAGAAAAGGATATTATTACAACTGAAGTATGAAAAATATGCAGAGGATGATAAATCCAAGAATCTAGGCATAAAATTAAAGATCCAGAAGGGGGTTTTGTTTGTTTGTTTTTGTTTTGTTTGTTTTGGTTTTTTTTATTATCAAAATCATGGGTAGTTGCATGTGTAGAGATTAACACTCATATTTCGGTGGGAAGAGGGCAGGAAAGTGATCTGGACCATTTCTATATGGCTGTTTAACTGATTACTTTAGCACATCAGAACAGTTTTCACCTCTCAAAGAAAAAGCTGTAGATTTCCATGCTAAGGAGAACTTTACTCTGATGAACTCTGGACAAAGTACTGCATGTTTGTATTGTGACTGTCACTGGGTGCTAATATCACAAAATAATTTTATATTGTCAGTTGAGATTCTTAGTTTGCATAAGTCAATTAAATTGAAACATGAGAGGTAAACTGCCAAAACTAGATGTTGGTGCTGCACTGTCAAACATTTATGTACTCAAAACACTGATCACTAGTTTCAGGGAGAAAGCCAGTTATCACTTTATCAAGTCAGGCTCTCCTGTTTACTGCAAGTAAACCTGGAGAATCTCTTTAGCTGTTGTTCTTTGGGGATTTTATTTTTTTTTAAAGTAAGGTGTTAAGCACCAGGTCAAAACCAGTGTTCCTGGTATTAAAGCAGGGCATGTATTTTTATGCCAGCCAGCTTTCATTCTAGATGCTCATCTCTATTAAAAATAAATAAATAAAAATGAAGAAACCAAGAAAGTGTGAAGCCATCAGCCAATACAGTATTTGAAGACAATATTGAGGTTTCTCCAAATTGCTTGGTTATTCAGATCTTTCTTTTCTTGTCATCACATTTAAGCAAAGTAAAAATAGATGTAGTTGCTGGGGTTCACAGTGCTGCTGCCCCCCACCACCCCAACTGAAATGCACTTAATTAAGAGGAGTAGTGTATGTTCACGTGACATTTTACTGGCATGAGCTGGTTTGGGGTGGATGATCCAGTGGTAGATAAACAGTGATTTTCCAGTCACATCAAGAAGATATTTTAGCAGCTGTTACATATTTAGCATTAAGGGGTGTTGTCTTAAGCTCCACAAAAGAATATTGTAGTTTTGAAGTTTTATGTTAGATGGTTGACAGGCAGCCATCAGCTTTTGGTTTGTCTTGGACATAAGGTGTTACCTAAAGTGCATGAAAAATGTGACAGATCTACACACTGCTATTCAACTGCTGCACTTTTTTCCTACCCAAATATGAGGTGGTACCTACCGTATATTTTTACTGGGAAAAAATGAATAGATTTCAGCTGAAAAAATAATTAACCTAAGTCACCCCAAATGACAAGTTAAGAGTGCCTGAGCTACACATCTCAAGCAAGCTTTCCCTCCCCCATCCTGAATAAGCAGCAGTGACAGCTTTGCTACAGTAGCATTTGTAATTGGCTTCAGGCCCTACGGTCTGTGAGCGCTGCAGCTGATGTGGTAGATTTAACCTGAGATATGATAAGTTAAAATAAACAGGGTGTGATGGAGCTGATAAAATGGGCATCTGGAAAAAACACTATGATCATGAAAAAAAGAAAAAAAAGGATATCATCCAATACAAACCTTCAAAGACTGTTTGTCAAAAAACATGTATGGATAGATTTTAGCTTTACTGGCTAAACTAATTTACTGGTATTGAAACAGAGTTTCAATATTTATAATTAGATTTAGCTCTGACTGGAACTCTTCGAATCCAGCCATTCCTACATCTGTGTCCTCTGTACAGTATACAACAAAAAGCCAAAAGTACATTTTTCAAATAGTCAGAATTGCCCAGAAGTTTTCATAACAGATAAACTCTACTTCCTCACAGCACGAAGTCCTTCTGAACGCAGCTAGTTAAAGGAGTGGTGCCTGGTTCATTTTTACCACTTCTGTCAGTGCTGCTGACATGGTAACATTTTCTCTTGCATTGATCAGCGTGGGCAGGGGAATTGCCCAAGAGTCTGGGGACGTGGCCCTACCAGCAGTGAAGGAACCTGCAGGAACCAGGGCATCCGTGTGGGCTCATCAGCGTTGTTTGGGTTTTAGCCACACGCTCCCTTGACAATTCCCAGATTTTGCCCATTTTAAAACTTGTGTCTCTCACTGAGCTTCCATTAAGCTTAGAATTTGTGCAGGTGGCAGAAGCCTCAGTCAAAAGGATCACAGGTTAGAAATAACTCTCTGCCATTAACAGGTTAAGAGCCTTCAGCTGAGAATCACTTAGGAAGCTCTTTTTCCTAAGACTGTCATTGCCACTCTTTTGGAGTTCTGGTGGAAAAAGCCACTAAGTGTGGGACAATGTGTACTGCAGCAGGCCAGACTGGGACCAGCTGATGCTTTTCTACTTGATTTGCATTTTCTTTGCTCAAGATGATGCTCTGTTACTGGCATTGATGACTCAAAGATCAGCTGTATTGTGAAAACTGTGAATTCAGGAAGTCAAGGGCATGAGATCTAAGCAGAAAAAGGGAAGCAAATAAATCTATGAAAATAATATTCAGAGATATACAGTTACAATCACAAATATTTTTCCATTTCTTTTATTCCAGTTGGCCACATTGTTGATTAAATAAAGCTGTGTGTAAAGATCAGTTATGAAGGATGCTACAGATGAACAGCATCAGCCCAGGAAAAGAATCTTAATAAATTGCCAATGCAATTTATTTTATATTAAAATTTAATCAAATTAATCTATTTCTAATACTGTATGCTAACAACTTGGGCACGTAGTCCCTCCCATGATATTACTCTCACTCTCATAATGCTACTTGATTTATATGGTATTAAGCAGCAGTTGAAAGGCAGGCACATTAGGGATGCAACTGTCTCTAAAATTCTTATTAAGAGAACTGAATCTTTTTTTCAATTGTGCTGTAACATTTCTATCAGATCTTTTAGAGCTGCAGTCTTGAAGCTAAAAGACAAGCAATAGATTCTTTAGTTGCTTGGCTTCATCTGTTATGGGAAAGGAAGCAATAAAAATAGCAGGTACATGGACAAAGGCACCGTCTTTCAATATTTATTTGACATCACCTCTTTAATACCAGATTGAGTGTGGCCTTATGACCATTTAAGATAAGAGAGAAAATGAACTTCCTATCTATCATGCAGCCACATGGGGGTCTCCAGAGCTGTAGCTCCAGGCTCACAAGGAAGGTCAGGGTGGAGAGGGACTGGCCTTCAGCCCAGCGAGTGCTGAAAGGAGAGAAACTGCTGGAGGGGAAGTTTCTGCAAAAGGAAACACCAAGAAAACTTTTACTTCTCAAATGCTTTCATAGGGCAGTCAGCCACATTGAGACTTTGGATCTCTCTTAAGAGAGAGAAATCTTGATTTCAAAAAAGGGATCTAACGGCGTTGGAATTAATTCCCAAGCCATGTGCCTTCTGCACAAACCCTCTGGGCCCATGTCCCCTATCCCAACAGCAGGGTTTAATGTCAACACCAGCACCAGGTAGTAACAACAGGCTCCACAGCAGAAGAAAAAGCACTTGTCCTTCCAGCCACCTTCAGCAGGAGACAGGCACTACTGGCCACACCTGAGCACCCCCCAGTAATACACTGGTGTCCTCACGCTGCACGGCAGTCAAAGGTAGCAGGTGTGTTCCTTGAGCTAGGAGTGCCAAGGACCTTGTCTTCATTTCCCAGCTCTTCCTTCCTAATCTAGCTTTGTGCCACCTACACCCAACACCTGTACAGGTACTTGGGAGCTCACCCCTGTCAGCCAGCTGGACATCACTGGGAGCACGAGCACACCACAGCTCCATTAGGGCTTCCAGCTGCTCCTATGACTTTGAATAAGAGCAGTACCTGGCAGGTGAGCATTGCTGCACAAAACTCAGAGGAAAACGTTCAAGAGGAGCAGTGTCTGTGTCTCTGGTAGTCACAGGGAGCACGTGTGTGTGTGTGTCCCAAAGAACCTCACCAACCTTCAGTGAAGGTTAAACCACTCTCTGCACATTATCACTGGCCAATGCTACCACTTGTTGTGGTTAACCCCAGCCAGCAACTGAGCCCCATTAGCTCACTTCCCTCGTTGCATTGGGAAGAGACTTGGAAAGGTAAACAAAAGCCAACTTGTGGGCTAAGAACCTTTCAATAACTTATACAAAATTATTATTAAAAATAATAATAATCATAATTGTAATGAAAAGAACAAAAAGAGAAGGAAAATCCAAGAAAGACAAGTGGTGCAAATAAAAACAACTATTCCCCAGTAACCGATGCTCAGCCAGTCCCTGAGCAACAGCTCCCAGCCAAGCTTTCCCAGCAATTTATGTGCTGAGCATGACTCCATATGGTGTGGGATACCTCTTGGATTGCCTGGGGTCATCTGTCCTGGCTCTGTGCCCTCCCAGCTTTCTGTACACCCCAGTCTCCTCTCTGGTAAGGTGGGATGGAAGTTGAAAAACCCTTGACTTAGTGTAAGCACTGCTCAGCAACGACTACAGCATCGCTGTGTTGTCAACATTATTCTCATCCTAAATCCAAAGCTGTACCAGCTACAAGTAAGAAAATTAACTCTGTCTCATCTGAACCCGGGACACTACCATAGTTTGCAAATGGGTTGCAGGACTGTATTCATGTTAATCACACAATTTCCTATAAAAAAGGCACTGAAAGTTTTTAAAAATTGTGAGAAATATACATTCTTCTTACTTTTCAACAGCTCATCTTCCTCCCTGAACTTAACCACATGCAGTAACTCACACATTGCACATGGAAATATCACTACCTTGTGTAGCTTCAGCAGAGAGATTTAGTTTGTTTTATCTGCAGGTACTAATTTACTTTGTGGTTACAAACAGTCTGCTCAGGCCTGAGCTGCGGGGCAATGCCACCATTCCTCACTGAAGAAAAGCTCTGGTTGCAAATGAGAGGGGAAAATACACACCAATTAATTAATTACCCAGTTAATAACCCAGAACAGCTCTGGCAAATGAGACCTGCACATGCATTGTGGTGCAGGAGTGAAGATCCCTTCCCAGCGTGGCTGGCACTGCTGCCCCTGAGCTCTCTGAGCATCTGCCAGGATAAGAACACAGCTACGACCGGGACACCCTCTCTTCATCTCACAGCTATTTGTCACAAGTCACCACAAAATAAAATAAGGTCACCCAGGAGAATGAAGCCAACAAGGCCATTTATACATCCCTTATGCTGATAGATGAAGATAAGACATTATCAAAACAGCCTAGCAATATTCAACATACATCCAGCCACTGCAATGATGCCCTCAGCCAAGGCCACTCGTACCCGCTCCTCAGATCCTCCACCTAAAGCACTTGACTCCAGGTGTTACTATTTGCTCATATTCAGTCCTAAATCAAAAGGCATTAAAATAGAAACTTCCAGGTGAAAAAAAAAAAAAAGGGGGGGCAGAAAGGGAAAACTTAAACACCCAGAACTACACTTGTACTTACAGCAACTTCCTTCCCTGCAACAAAGCACATCTGCTCTCCCTCTCCCTATGCTGACTCAGGGGTCAGTTCACTGATTTTACACCACCTTTAATTTACCAGTAATAGAAAAGCAAGCTCATGTCCCCCCACTGACACCACATGCCTTCACTATCCCATCACCGGGCTGTATCTCAGCTTTGGGAGAGGTAAAGCTGTTTGCTCCACAAAGACACCATATGGGTGTGGCAGTGTCAGCTCTCCCTGTCCCAGCTGTCTCCACACAGGTTGCTCTCCTGGATTAAAGAGGGCATGTTCAGCTTTCTAGTTAAGGATACTCATTTTCCATGGATGCTGGTGAATGCCAAAATTTGTACGTCCCTACACGGGATGTTTTTACAGTGTCTGCACATACTGAAGGCTGTCACAACAACCTCCAGTTCTAATTTTCATCCCAAGACCCAAAGACTCTACAAGGGAGATCTTCACTGATATTTTTACCCTGTTCTGCCCGTCAGAAAAGCTGTCACCCAGACAGGGAAGTGACCCGTTCAACAGTTGAAAGGCTGAGTTGGAAACATGATGCTCGACCCACATTTCAGCAGAGAAGAAAGGGAATAGGGGATTTTCCACATGCCCCTTGCATCACACTCTGTGGATTCAGGGGGAGTCTGGCCTCACAGTGCCATCCACCAGCACAGTCCTCTCCAACAGAGAGGATCTTCAATGACTGCAAACAAATTTCATGAGGGCAGCATATCATAAAAACACTGGTGTTATTAAAAGTAAGTGGATTTGTCTGAGAGTAAGCACATACTTTATGACAGCATAGCATTATTGAAGGAACATTTCTTTCTTCGCCCTCCTTCAGAAGAAGGGTATTATTTGTTTTATAATGTAACTCAAAATACCTCTTTAAAGTCCATGAGATACTATGGAAGCCGACACATTCACAGTGAATAGCTTCTACTTCAGATTAATTTCTGTTTTGTTCCCTAAGCGAAGCACAGAGCAGCAAGCTTTACACAAAAGTGAGTTAAAAGTAGATGCTTCTAAAATGAGGATTATTGTCATGAAGAAACTATGAAAGAACCGTAAGTGTTCTGTCTAAATATGGATAAATGAAATATAAAAAACCCCAAAACAAAACTTGCAATGTTATCAGGAACACTTATGAAGAATAAGTACTCCATGAAATTAAGAACAGGTGAGTGACATCCTCCTTTCCAAACCAAAATAACAGAAGCAATTATGTCAGGTTTTGGACTTAAATTCATGCTCTTGAGTATTCTTTTTTTTTTTTTTTAAATGAAGGCTGATTTCAAGTCATGTTTTGTTAAACATTTCAAAACATAATAATAAAATGGTCATATCACACTTTATAAATTGTATTTGAAGAGACTATTTGCCCCAACTTGAAAATAATATTTTAATAGCTGGAAGAAAGAAACTGTGCCTTTAAATCACAGCAAATTTTTGCCATTGTATATCATAAACTTCCTGAAAAATACAGCCTAAAGAGGAATGTTGAGTTTTTACAGCATACACCACAGCTTTATTTACCTGAGCTGCCAAATCCTGAGAAGATGGACTTCAGGACAACTTCAGAAATTTGGTTGTGCTGGTGTCCAAAGTAACTATTTTAAAAAAAATTTCTATATTTTTATGATCAAGTGCTCATTCTTTTATTAATCTTGTTATTAATAACATTATCAATCCTTATAAAGGCTTATTATTACTGCATCAATAAGATAATGTTTATTGTTCATTTTAAAGGGATAATGAAATCCTCTAACAAGCTGCAGGGATGAAGAGAACCTCCCTGAAAAGTCCTTCTCTGAAAAGGTCATTCTTATCAGCAACTCTTCTGTATACTTAAAACTGATTGTGGCATTCAGTAAGTTTCATTTTTCAACTAAATTATTCAACACCTGTAGGAAGCCATTCTGAAAGCTTTTTACACAGCATGAGACGAAACACAAGTGGTACAGGGAGGAATATTTGAAATGGCAAAGTTACTAGGCATCTGAACAGCCAGCCAAAACTAGTGCCAGAAAGACAAACAGCTGGTTAAACTCAAGGAAAAGTCAAGAGACACAGGTTTAGTTAGAAGACAAACAGACTCCAGAGAATGTGTCAAGTATAGTATTTTGAAGGGCACCTTTCCTCAACACTGATAAATCACTCACTTTATAGATTTTTTTGTCCCATTCACTGCTCATTTAATGCCTCTGCATAAAACTGTGCAGCCTTTTGGCTGCTGTTCTCCTTCCAGCAACCCACCCACCTTGGTCCTGCAGTAATTGTTGCTGCTGTACTTCCTTGCCTCAGGAGCAAGGTCACCCATCCCAAACTGTTTCACAGGGAACTCAGCAGCCCACGTGTGTGTGCAAGCCAAGGATCCATCTACTGCTCGATGGTCACCCGAGGATGGCTCTGTGTGTGCAGCAGTTGATGCCTTTTTGCACAACTCTGGTTTTTAAGGGCAGCTCTGGTCGAGAGAAACATTCCCACCCCTTCTGTAAGTGCCAGGGAAGTAGGGGATGATGCCCTGACAGCAAGTACGTCTAGAACATGAGACCTACTTCAGGGAAAGGAAATACCACCAGAGAAGCAGGAGATGGAGACCACCAAACCCTCACTGGGCTCTGAATCCCCTGAAGCACATTCCAGGCACGCTCTGGATAGAAGGCATTCCAGGTTCTCTCCGGCACTGATGCTACACAATGACTTGTTGAGCAAGTTTCACCTGCTCAAAAGCAGAAAGGAGGAGACCAAGGAGATGAGTCACATAATTTACAGCATTTCCTGGAGGCTTTCCATGAATGGAGGATGAATATCTGAGACAAGGAACATTCCCTCTCTGTTTATTGTGGAATTTGGCTCAAAGTTTCCTCAAAGACCAAGACGTATGGCTCAGATAACTAAAGAAGTAACAGAGAAATGCTTCTGTGGTTGAGTATTTCATACTGAAATGATGCACACATAGCATTGGTAACTAATGGGAACTCACATCTCATATAGAGTTGCCGTAATAAACCAAAATTAAGTAATTATTCATGGCCAAAGTGATAATCAGAATAAACTAGATGAGATCCTTTTGACAAGAAAAGAAAAAAACCCAAGATCATTGTTAATAGCTCAGTTTCCTTTATATTAGATTTTTAACTATAGCAATACCACCAAACCAACAAACAAAAAACCCACCTCAAGACCAAAAACAAAACAAAAAACCAAGCAACAAGAAAAAAAACAACCAAAAACCACTACCACAAGTGCCAGGTATATACAAACAGAAAATCACACTGTCGCAGCTCATGTCGTGTTATCTCAAGGAGGAGGGATTAAAAAAAAAAAAAATCTAGCTAGACACATTAAATTTTCAGATCTCACTAAGCAAGCACAAGAGATTTGTACAGCATTTTCATGTTGCTGTCATATTTACATCAACTTCCTTTTTAAGTTCCTATGAGAAAACACAGAGATAAAAGATCAGCTGATGTTCATGTGCAAAACACTGAAGTGCAGATAAGTGAGGATTATCAGACTGCATTTGGCTTTGAGAGAAATCACAGTATATGAAACTTTTAAAAATACCTTTTAAGCTTGTAAAGGGTAGGACTAGAACTATTCTAGTCAGACTTTTAAGGAGTTATCTGATGAAAATATATCATAATAAAATGCCATACACTAAATTAATTTCAACATATACCTGTCTTAAAGAAAATCCCAATTTTGAATCTGTATCCTAAACCAAAGGGATTGTGGCTTAAAAATGTCAGGGGGGAAAAAAATCATTTTAACCAAATGAATAATAATCTTTACTAAGAAAATTAATGTGCTGCTTTTATTTTTATCAGCTGACCTCTATAAAACCTCCCTAAACTCCATAATACTCCATAATGTGAGCTCACACATTAAAAGTCAAAAGATCATTGAATGCTTTCACCTTCCAGAAATGAGAAAAGAAAGTAATTTTTTTAATTAAAAATAGAACTTGATAACCTCCAATTATTTAATTTTTAACATTCACCTCTTAATTCTGTCCCAATTCTATTTCCCTTTATCATTTATGCTTATAACACCTTACTGCAATATATATTATCAGCATATAATTAACTGAATCAAAAACATGCAAAGTATTAGCAAATTTTCAAGTTTAAAATTAGAAGTAATTTTACATTCCTCAATGTAAAACATGCAGTCCTGAAGTAATTCTGCATTTTGTTTTCTTTAAAAAAATGTGTAAACCGAAGCTATGTTTTAAACGACAAAAGAACAGTCGAATATTTGAATTCCATTAGATAACAGAGTAACTTGTCAGGTTTCAGTTCATATATTAAAAAATAATTTTGTATTAAATGTTCGGCTGGGGAAAAGGAAAATAAGAGAAATTTTCATTATTTTAAATAGATTTTATAGTCTTTATAAACCTGTTTTTTTGTTGTTTGTTGAATGTGTACATTGAATTTTCATGCATTAACAACACAGATACTTCTGCATTTCTGCTCTGATAGGGACTGGAGCTATTGGAGGCAAAATATTCTGGAGGGGCACAGCTTGGGGTATTTCTGGCACAACTGGACGCAGAAGATACTGAGATGCTTTTCAGAAGTGCCATCCTTGTAAGATTTCTTATAAAATTTTGGAGCCTTAAGACTGTCAAGCACTTTAAAAGTTTTGTTACTCTCTTGGGTTCGTCCAAAGGTGACACTTCTGTGGATATCCTTTAAGGGTATCATGGAACTTTGTCAGGAGCATCTTAATCACACTCAGTAGCACAGGAACCAAGGGGTTTTGCCAGATCTAAACCCCATTCGATCCGTCAGCACAATTATTGCTACCACTGCCATGCCAGACTGGATCAGATCCCTCATAAATTCATTGCAAGGAAATAAACCCCCACACCAGCAAACAGCCTGTTTTCTGTGATTTACCTGCTCTAACAGCCCTCTTGCTTCTCCCCGAGTCCAGCAGAAGGACTCCCACCACCTGCTCTTGCCATCCTGTGCTGTGCCCACGAGTTTGCTCCTCTGTCACCTGCCATCAGCACTGGCCCTGCTGCCTGCACAACTTTCCCAGTAGAAGCACATCACTCAGACACAGCATCTCTTCTATTGCCAGATTACTCCATGTTTACCCTGGAACAGGTCAACCACTGAGTATTCACATTGTGTTTTTCTGGCTCCTGGGCTTTTTCCACCCAGTTTTCTTCAGTAGCTTTGGCTTTGCTATTCTCTTTGGTGTTCAAACACAGACTCAAGTGTGTCTCCTACTTAAATCACTGCTTCCCAGCTCTGCTGACCTCATTAGATCCGGGCTTCAGAGTTATATTTCTGTTCAGACCACACTGCTCCTCCAAAACAGGCACTCAGCTGACAGCATTGCAGCACTGCCTTGGCTTGAGACACATCTACTAAACCACCTTGTCTGAAAATTTACTGCTGCAGTAGTTTGTTGTTCCTTACTTATTCTTTTCAAGGATCTCTTGCCAAAGACTTAAGCCAGCTGTAAAACCCACCTGCAGAGAACATGCCCTGGGCAGTGGCTCACTTCCCTCTGCCCCAGGGGTCTGACTGCAAATAAAATGACAGCAAGGTTGAACCCAACACTGTTGACATGTTCTTCCCAATTGTCTTTGGAGCAAAAGAAGAAAAAAAACATAGGTGGAATAAAGCTTAAATCTACATACTGCTATTATACAGCCAGAAAGCTGATGAGCAGCACCACAAGGAAAAGCAGGGGGAAAGGCAAGTAAACAGCTGAAATGGGAAAATTATTCATTAACCGGGTTTTCTCTATCACAAAAAATTACTTCCTCATTGAAATGTTTATATTCAGATGCTTTTAGAAATTAGCACCTTTTAGCAAAAGATTGCCCTGTCCCCTCAGGTATAACTCAACAGCAATTACCAAAAGTTTAAAGCAATTTGTAGCAAGGCAAGCCTCTACAGTAAGAGAAGGCAAGAGGAGGCCAAGGATGCTAATGTGCATGGCCTGCAATTCCCATACTTTTTGTGAATTTATTCTGACTCACTAGAGGCTTAGAAATTATGTTACCTTGCAAACTGCATCTTGGCTCTATTTGGAGTCCTTGTTCCAAATGTAATGGTGTCATCAAATGGTGCAATCAGCAGTAGGAACATTTGGAAGCAGACACTTCACTTGAACACTTTTCTAAATTTCAGCACAACACGACCACTGAAACAAGGAACAGTCCCACAGTGTATGTGTCTCTTTAGTTACAGTGGGCAAGCAGTGACTGCAGCAGGGTGGTTCATTCCTAGCAGGTAAAACAGAAGCTGCCTTTCTAAATGATCATTGCAGTAGGATCACAACAATCTTGCTCTACATGTGAAGAAATACTTTGGAGGAGTTATTTCAGGAGACCATTGAACCTGAAGGGATCCCATATGCTCAAAAGGAGCCCCAAATCTATCTTATGCTCTTCATTACCCTTTTGGCCAGTCAGGACAGTATTTCCAGGGCTCAGGTATCATCCCAGGGGCCCTGTTAGCACACCCAGTCAGGGAGGCACAGCGCTGATCCCAACTATCACCACCCCTTTTGTTGAGTGGAGCAGGGCTTTACTGACAGAGAGAGAGAAGGAAAGTCCAGCTTAACATCTCAGCCCCCAACAGAGCCTGTCCCTCCCAGAAGACACCCCAGTCACAGAGTAGCTTAATTAGGTGTCAAATAGAGGATTCAGAAATCAATCCTTGCCTCCAGTTCCAGCCAGCAACAGAGATGCAATGGAGAATGCCAGTGGCTCAAACTACTCTGTTTTCCTTCGTTAAGCTACTAAATGCCAATGGCAATCTATCAGCTACTGCTGTTTTAGGATAATCTTTCTCTGATATTTCCAGTGAGAGATACAATTTTTATTTGCAGTTATTGCAGATTCTTATGATTGTAAGATTGTAACCATTTTAGGTTAATCTTTCCTTTGACATGTTTATGAAAAAGACAGGGTGCTTATATTTCCTCTTTCTTCTCTGTGCCACTCTCAAAAAAAATCAAGAATAAAAAGACATGAACTGCAAGCCCAATTATAATTTTCTTCATTTAAAATAATAAAAGGTAAGGAAATTCAGAATTTCTGAGTCCTTTTAAATGTGCTCCTGTTTCTGCACTGAGACAGAAGTGCCTGTGAGGGACATGGACAGATGTCATTTATAGGTATAATCTCCAAGTCCCACACTTTAATTTCACAGCATTTTAAACATCAAATGATACACTGCAGCAAAAATGCTCTTACAGATGGTTTCCTGTATATAAAAGCAATCTGTGGATAATATTAATTGCATTACCCAATTACATAACCGAGAACTTGATGTCACTACTTTAAATACCTCTGCACTTTAAATACCTGCACACAACTGCACGGAAGGATTCAAGATGCTCTGGGAGCTTAATGCTGGCACCTCTGGCCTTTATGGAGGTTCTCCTGCAGCTGTTACTTTATTCATTATTCCCTCAATTTTTTAGTGATGTTGGCATTTTTATGTTAAAGTGTTCAAATATTAAACCCGACTTTCTATCCATAATCACAGCAACTAGACATATACATATACGTAGTTTCTGAGAATAATAGATTTGCCGACCTCAACATCTATCCTGTTCACTGAAGGAAGCCAAGACCTCTGAGATGAGGCAGAAAGGGATAAATTCAGGGTACAGAGTTGAAATCATAACAGTAATATTAGTTAGATCTGAAAAGACAATGGTCTTTTTCAAAGTGCATTCTGGAATGTATATTTTCTCTGCTTTCATTTTCTAAAGATATTTCCCATTAGTCTTAACAATAAGAGAATAATGTCAAGGAGAATAATTTTCTCAGAGGAAGAATAATATTTCAGATTCTAAGTTTTTTGAATCTATGCATTAATAAAAATAGATTTTTCAAACAAAGTGCTTTACTATCAAACACAAATATGATGAAGGAATCAAGAACTTCTGTGTCTCTTTCTCACTCAGTCCTAACTTAACCACAGAAATCAAGCATTTCATTTATTCCTTGGAAAACTACTAAAAGGCATTAAAAGCATCTGTTACTATTTACTGTTGGTACACTGAAGCAGAAGAGGTTAAAGCTTACACCACATTGCCTGAGGCACTTTTATTTAGGAAGCCTTTACTGCCATATCCAACAGATATTGACATCATCACGGGTATCACCTGAGAAGCACCTTGTGCTTAAACCCATGCTCTAGTAGTGACTACAATGCTGAGTATCCATTTGCCCAAATAAATCCAAGACTAATATGGGAATTCACACCTTGAACAATGATTCCTGAGATGAAGCTGGACATCACAATGACTCACAACATCAATATTTTCATTTTATTTGGGGAAAAAAGGAGCTCAATAAGCCTAAAAGATGGCCCGCCTATTGTCTCCAAAAAACATTCCACCCTAGTGGAATAAAACCATATTAACAAGGAGAAATTTCCCAAAACTTCCACCTTTCTCTGAGGAGTACTTTCTATCAGCTAAATCATGAAATACATGCTTTCTTACTTGCTCTTTTTCTTAATCTCACAGGTCTTGCTTTCCTGAAAGTATCTACATTCAACAAGAAGGCTCTACAGTCTGAGAAACACCACCACAAGGAACAACTGCAGAGTCAGACACTCTCAGGCTACCAAAAAAGCAGTATTTGCTGTGCCTTGCACAACCACAGGTACAGCAGGGGCCTGTTAAGCTCCATTGCTAAGCAGAGAGATTCTCAAAAGGGAAAGTTGGAGTGAATCCATCCCTACCTTGCACCTGCTCTGCGCACCAACTCCCTCACCCCAAGTGAGGGTCACAGTCAACATGTAAGACAAAGACCCTGGGTTTGCAAGAAGCTTTCCAAGTATGGATATGACTGACTTGGCTCATTCAGGTGAGCCAGGTACCTTCCAGGGGGCTCCAGCAGCAGATAAAATAGACACTGGCCAGCAAGTAACTGCTACAGCTCCTCATGTCTTATGCGAAAAGCCACGCAAGAACTCCACAGCCACGGCACCAAACAACCCTTTCCAGGCAAAAATAAGATTTTTTGGTTTGTTTTTCCCCCCTTTATCTACATAAAAAAACACAAATCAGCCATTTGCTTCCAGTTAATGGCCCAGCTTCACACATCCTTGCAGCAGCTCTCTAGCAAATAGCTCCACCACCACAGAACCAGAGCAGCTTACCCCAAACACGGGGTGTAGATGATGGCTAAAATCTGAAGCAGCAGTGAGGAAAGGAGACTCCTTTTGTGCTCCCTCAGTCCCGGAGCGGTCTGTGCTGCCGGCAGGGCGTGTGCAAACTATCACAAGGTGGATCCAATCTTCATCAGTGACCTGCAGAGCCTGGTGCAATCATTGAGAACAGGTGGGTCAGAGCACACAAAGCCTGGTTTAGGAGTTTCTCATCTCATTAAGATATTGAGACTTAAAAGCACATCTGTTTGTTTATCCCACTAGCTTTTAGATAGCTTTATAATGAGATCAAATATACAGGCCATTTGCAATTATGAGATTAATAGGGGCATTTTAAAGCTATTACTAGGATTGAGATGTTTTGTACAATGCTGTGTGTTGTTTAGGATACTATTTATCTAGTATTTATTTGTTTGCTGTCATTTATTTTTACTATCCCGCACAAATTTTGATATGAATTTTAACTCTAAAAAAGGTGGTACTTTCATCCTGGGGAGCAATCAACAAATCTCCTTGATAAGGGGCAGCTGATGCCATTGCCAATATTACACTGGTGTGACTCTCCTGCCACCCACTTTAGCTCTGCCATTTGCTTTAGGGGCAAGAAAGGCCATTTTCAGTGAAACTACAGCCAAATGCAAGGTAACATCAGAATTCCAAAGCTGCCCTCTGGAAATGTTACCCAATTCTTCTTCTTTATTTACATTACAGATCAGGTTGTGTGAAGTTATTTAAGAAATATCATAAAATTCAGAGAGAGGATTTTTTTTATGTGCGCAGCTTTTCTGTCTCTTTATAATCTGTACAACTTTCCTATGTTGCTATTCAATAAACCAAACAGTGAAATACAGTTGTCTTCTTCTGGGGAAAAGGAAGGTAGATGGATATTTTTGGGGGCAACTCCAGGGACCATTCCAACAGCTTCTGAAAATTTAAAATTCCTTCACAGCCTGCAATTTCTATTCAAGAGATTATGCTTAAGGAGCATTTAGTACCTGGCATTTAAATATTGATTTGGGAACAATATATAGAGAAGAAAAAAAATCACAAATCACAACTTACTGATCTTTTGGTTCTACTTAACTATAAACCTTTTACTTAAACAAACAACAACAAAACCCACAAACAAACAAAAAAACAGCCAGAAAATCCTGACATTTTGAGACCAAGTCTATCAAGCTTATCTGTGGTGAAACTGTGATTTACCTTTTTGTTAGCGGTCACAGGACCTCAAGATTTAGGATGTTGCTTCTTTCAGCTGGTTCTGCTCATCACCTAAGGCAGGTAAATCAGACACTCGACCCTACTGGAGTGTGCTGAGTCAGAACAACAGGATATTCATCTTGTTCACCTGAAAGAGAGTTGATTAAATGTATTTATCAAGTCCCCAAACACATCAATATAAATATACGTAACTAATTACTTGGTTAACTGACCTAATTCTTTGAGCAGCTTTCTCCTCTCCACCAAATATTCTGGGATGCCTCTCCCCTTCTCTTCCCCCCCACCCCAGCCCCAAAACTGAAGCATTTCAGTGAGGAAATACTGTGTCTAATGCAAGCTGCAACTTCCAGCTTGTTTGAAAAATAAATCCTAAAATTTCAGGATACTGGAATTAGACCATCACTACTGAAACACCTTTAAGAACAGTAATAATTTAAACCAGATTCTTCTGAAAATTGTCAAGGCCACAACTGAAGTGTGTGCACAGAGTGAAATTCTTCTTTCACTAAGCTCAGTGATGAACCCTGCATGTCTTATCCTTCAGTGTATAGAAGATTTGCATATTTCAGGGAATTCCACAAAAACATTAAGAGCTGTAGTGGCTCTAAAGGCAATAAAGCAATGGGATGCCAATATTATATTTCTGCAAAAATAGAGTAATCCAAATTTAAAATTCCTCAGCAGTTAAAAGTGTAAATTTGATCTGTTTAAAACCTCCAAGGTTGTGTTCAGATAAGTAAGTTCAATAGTAGTTTTGAGGTTTTCATAGTCTATGTGAAAAAGATCTTTTTAAAAATGCTTTTCTATGTTTTTAGTTTTGAGGATATAGGCACCAGCATACAGATGTAGGCACTTCTGAAACAAAGGTGATATTTAATTTTACACAATACATTAAAATTACATCTCATTAGAATCACAGAATGGCTTGGGTTGGAAGGGACCTTAAAAATCATCTCATTCCCCCCCCCTGCCGTGGGCAGGGACACCTTCCACTAGCCCAGGTTGCTCAGAATCCCGTCCAACCTGGCCTTGAACAGTTCCAGGGATGGGGCAGCCACAGCTTCTCTGGGCACCTTGTGCCAGGGCCTCACCAGCCCCACAGGCAAGAATTTCTTCCATATATCCAACCTACATTTCTCCTCTTTCATTTTAAACCCAGTATCATAGAAGTTTATCTAGAGTTTATTACATTACGTGAAAGTGCTCAGGATAGAAAATTTGCCTGAGGGAAAAGTAGAAGGGGAATTTCTGGGTTGGATGGAAACGGGCAATACAGCACTGGAACAAATTCTGATCCTTTCAGATTTACACCTCTATTTCTGTATCAAATTACTATAGATAAGCACACACACTTCTGAAGCAGTAGCTTTTCTGCAACTGCTTTACCCTCTGCAAACTTCTTCATAACTTTTCCTGTATTAAATATAGTAAATCAGAACTATATTTCTTGCCAGCAGTTCTCCAGCTCTGAAGGTAAAAGCAAAGGCTGCATGCAACATGGTCAGTATTTAAAAACCTATTAAGATCCTATCCACTCTTTTTATAAGCACTCAGTGGGGATATAAGGGCTTCATTTTTCACAGCCTTCTCCCTGGCCCTCTTCCCTGGGACAAGAGATTTCATCAAGATGAGGTGCCAGGGAATAATTCCATGACTTAAAGCAAAAAGACACGAAGATAAACATCGAAAGATGCGGACACTTCCTAAAATACTGTAATGATTTCAAGAAAATTGGAGAACAGGAAAGCAGAGGAACTGAAAAAGGAGGGGGGGCACAGGGCAGGAGCAAAACATGGCAACATACTGAAAGACAGCAAAAGGCAGCAAGTTACACAAATTCCACTAGCTCTATCCCTGCAGCACATTTACTTTTCATCCTCTGAAAGACCTGAGTTAAACCCCAGTGAAGTGATTCAGTGATTTCTGAGTTTCTACAGCATGTAATGATACAAGAGCTTATAGTGCTGGGAAGGTGCTTGTCATAACAACCGTGAGCACCAGGATACACCAAGAGTCAGGTACATACCTCCTATTAAACACTATTAAATCTTAAAGAGCCAACCATCATTGTAGAAAACCCCTGAGCCACGGTGTGCTATGGGCCAGAGCACAGCAGTTCCTCTGACAGAACAGCACTGCTTGTCTCCAGCTTCTGTCCTTCCTCTGGCTTCCATTGCTGGAGAGTGTGAGAAACAGGGTATTGAGCTAAATGGGTCTTTGTTCTGGCATCCTAGAACCTGTCTCTCTTTCCTGGGATGCACACAGCAAACGCCACAGAGAGGAAGAGAACACAGGCAAGCCAGGAGAACAGAATAACATTTCTTACAATAATGCCCTTCAAAACCCCTATTTCCTGGTTTTTAAATATTTTCTTAGAAGTGCACATCATAGAATAGTAGCTCAGTGCAACATAAATACATTTTCAATTCTCATGTAGCTCTAGGTAAGCACCAAAATAAGGTATTTTATTCTCTAACCACAGTAAGAATTTGAGCCCTAATATGAGGCAGACCTCTGAGACTTCTTGTATTTCATTCTTTTGTTCCCTAAACAATTATCTTTTGACCAAAATGTATTTTTCTTTATCCCCCCTTTACTTATACATATGAGCCCCTCCTCCTGATGGGAAAGCATTATTGCAGCCAACGGAAGTAGCAAACTAAATCAACGGAACAAATACAAACCCTGATGTAGCAATAATCTAAATTTGAGGGTGTCTTCATGACCAGCACAGTTCAGTGGAAACAAAAAATAAGTAAAAAATTTCTACTTTAAAGAACATTAACTCTTCCATGACTGTAAGTTTTCTTGCAAAGAAATTGGACTAATATTTGTTACCGTAAATCTAAGAGACAATCAAGTAGGCAGAAGTATTCCACACAATTTTTTTTTTTTTCCTAGATGCAGGAAAGTGCAGAACTAACCACAATTTGCCCTGCACGGTTGCAACCACTGACCTGCTGGGCAGAACCATGAAAATGAATCCTTTAAAAGAGATGGTGACGCTGCTCTGCTCTGGCAGGTCGTTAAAGCAAACACGTCCTTGTTCTTCAGGCACTGGAGCAATTGCACTGAATACTTATACAAATCTGAAGCGGGGACATGCATAAACACTCATTCTGAATTCATATTACATCTGCTTTTTTATGATACCAGAGGTAGTTTTAAGCTCCTTGTGCTGGAATTGGACCACGAGAGAAAGGCATTTAACTATTTTTATTTTTACTGACAACATTTAACTATTGCTCCGATGGTTTTGCTTCTCCTGAGTGAAATAACAATAAGCTTTAGCCATTAGGTACCAGCCACTAGAATCTCAAGTACCAGTACCCAGTCAAGGAGGCATTTCTATTTTTCAGCACCCTTGTTCTGATCTTCAGCTATGAAGCAATCCAATATTCTCCAGAAAGAAAGTGATATTTTCTGTTGTTATTGTACAAACAGCCACTGTACTCCAGGTGAAGGGACTGCATTTCACTCTAAAACTCCTTGACCTTCATTAGTGCTTCAGGGAGCTTGAAAGCCAGATGTAATAACAAAAAATTCAATAAAATAGACTAGTTCATATTTTTCTGGTTTTCTGAAGCAGCAGTGAAAATAGTAACCATCAGGTTTAAAGATTAATTTGAAATTAAATGCTTACAGGCAAATAGATACGGTAATTGTGTTAAATCATATACAGCTTGTTTTTAAAAGGGACGTGAAATCTTATAATTAAATCAACTTCTAGATCATATTTTAAGTTACATTACTTTAATTAATCTATTTGAAAAAGAGTTTGCAAATAACCAAGGCCACAATTAGATATTGCAATTTAATCAGTATTTAATTTTGACTTAAAAAAAAGAAAGTAGATGAAGGTTTAAAATAAGACCATTTGCAGACCAATACCTATCCACATATATTATGACCACAAAGACTTTCATGTCTACAAAGCTAACTACCTCTTGTATTCTGCTGTATTAGGTCTTGGGATCTTCATATAGTTTATGTGTCACATAAATTTACCAGAGAAATGTTTTATATGCACAGATGTAATAGTGCACCTGGGATGGCTGATGTATGATTGAAGTATTTTAGAATCATTAGGGTTGGAAAAGACCTCCAAGATCACCAAGTAGTGTCTCTGCTGGCATTTTACCTCAGACCCCATCCTGATATCCCTCTTTTACTTATGCACCCAGTGGCATAACAATTACCAAGTTTTTCTAGAAATTATAACAACAGCTTAAAAGTATTCTTCCACTTAATGAGAAAGAGGAAGAGGACATTTCCATCATGAGCCATAAATCTCTCCAAACCCAAAAGGTAAACCACTTCCACTTGCATTTTTCATTTATACATATATGTATATACACACACACACATATATATAAGAACCATTTTGAATTGCTGGCAGGATCCAGAGACACATCTTACCAAACTTGTGCTTTCTACCTAGGAAGTTTAAAAGTTTTATTATGCAGTTCTGTAGACATCATAAGTGCCATTTCAAATATCCTCTTTTCGGGGACACTCAAACACAAATACATCATTCTTCAAGGAGAATAATTACATCTAGCTGGTGCTAACTTCTTGTACTGATGTTTACAGGACCCCAACTGCCCTAGTGATTGAAAATATTCCCATCCTATTAGGTGAGTGGATCACCTGCCCTAAGCCCCTACAACACACAGCTTTCCTGGTCTTCCTAAAGAGAACACAGGCAGTTCCCGTGGCTACAATCCAAACCCAAAGGAGACCTTTTTTTTGCCCCTGTCTCCAAGTGGGATTGCAAATTGTTTTACAGGAATCCTTCCATATCAATGCAGTCTGGCTAATGCATTACACATTCCCTGCATTAAAAGGTACAACCTCCCCTAGGAACTCTTGCCAGCATATGAGTAACAAATATTTTGGAAGATGCAGCAGTTTTGACTTGACAGACTCTGGGCAGTCAGAACCAACCACTCTGCTTTTGTTTTTTTGAAGCCATCTCAATAAAGAGAAAGATGTTTGTTGAAGTCAGAGGGCTTTAAAACCCTGTGTTAGAACAGAAATTTTAAAACACTTTTTTCAAGCTCATTTAATGCATCTTTTTTTACACTAATCTAGCCAAGATCTTAATACTCAAAAATACACATTAACTCACAGCTTTATATAACATCCCTATCGATATTAATCTCATGCTTCATGCTTCTAACTTGGCTGCAACAGCTTTTTTGGAATTGTTATGTGCTCCATAGCTCTGGTTTAGATATTTCTGCAACATGCAATAGATATTTCTGTTAAGAACTGCGAGGAACGTGTCACAGGGTAGAGCACAGAAGCCCAAGTTTTAATTTGGAATACTGAAGAACATGTTCTTTAAAGCTATTTGAATTTTTTTAAAGGCTATTTAGACCTCAAACTACAGCTTTTCTTTAGTGAGTACAAAGATGTGTTGCCTGGGAAGGTATTAGAATGGAAAAGTTGTGTGCAAAGTTTGTATTTTTTACTAAATTCATAATTTAATTTGCATTTTCACTTTTATTCAGGCTAGGAGAAATTGTATGTAAAAAAGAATGTTGAAAGGATGTCAAAAAAGGTCTTTGATTTTCATGTTTATTGGGGGAATAACAGCATTCAATTTAAAAAATAGATACATATATATATGTATAAACATGGTAAACTTGCAAAAGCAGTGATTTATAAAGGTCCATATCCTATCAACTTCTGCATAAAACTCCACAAAGACAAGATCACTTTTCCTTCCTGTAACTTTGCCATTATTTTTTTTGTGTTTAGATGTTTGAGTATTTGCATGCAGAATAGCAGGAATTTGCATACAAATAAAAGCTGTGTGGTCATATTATGTTCTAAGTCTCCATACATGTCCCTAAACAGCCCAGGATACATAAATTACAGTATCATTTAGCTAACCATCCATGATGGCTATGTGTAATAATATAACCTTCCCAGGATTTAATTAAGCAAGTTCAGAACACGGAACTTAGAAGTAGGGAGCCTCTAGAGAAGCATAAATTTAAAGAGTTGCCTTCCATTTTTAAGCTTCTGTGATCTTATTAACTTCACTAAGAATGAGGGGAAAACGCAAACAGAGAGGATAAAACACTTCCTGTTAATCTTAATTTTTAATTTCCAAGACAGAGAAAAAGTCTTTTCTCTTAGTGTCCCACCCTCTGTTGTACTTCCGGAAAGGTCTTAAATTTTCATGCCACCAGTTGCACAGATAAAATCTGTCTAGAAAGATTGCTGTTAAAATTCTCCTTCTGCTCCCTCCTAGTGAGTATGGACAGATGCAGCACAATGATGCCACGTAACAGTGGATGAGATTCCATAGACTGCAAACATCACAAAATCAAGACCAGTAGGATATTTCCTTCTGCCCACATTTATGTAGCAAGAGATCAGCAGGAAAGTTTCCTTTGACAGTAAATATGGTGTTTTTCCGTGTGTTCCATTTCTTCTCTGTAAAGCAGCTAAATGAAAATTACTTCACCTTAAAAAGGTTTTGTTAGAGTAAACCCCATAGGACTTTGGGTCTTAAACTGTCAAAGGAGGAACCTTTCATTCTGATTTTTTATGCAATGTTTTGGGGTTTTTGTCGGGTCATATTAGCACACAGCAAAATCCACCTGTAATTTGTCCCACAGTAAGACCCCTACTTTTGAAACTCAGAGGTAAAAATGCAGGAAAATTATCCAACCCATGCTACCACTTTTTGTTTTAAAATTAACAATCTTTACACATACTGTATTTAATTAACTTCTCTTGCAACGTTGTTTGCATTATCCACCCATTTATTGGCTGGGGTTTTTCTTTCATTATATGGGTTTGGTTCCCCTTCCCCATCATCTCCCCCACACCACTGTATTTTAATCTTCTGGGCTAATGTTCCTTTAAATTTTGTAAAAGAGATCGAGGAGAATCTACTTTGAAATTCTCCTCACACAGCTAGAGCTCCTTGTCTGTGTTGTTATAGATATTTAATTCCTTTCCACTATTAGATCAGCTGTCACGAGTTTATGTACCTACTACAACATGAAGCATTTGAGGCGAGGTAGATCAAGACTCCTCTTCATGGGATTTTGCTACAGTGGAAAAAACCATTGATTTTTTTTTTTTTTCTTGATGATGAGTTTCTGCCAATCATTTTGACAGTGAGCCTTTCTTAATGCATCACAATGAAAGCAAACTCAGGAACCATGTCCCAAAACAGGCCGTGTAATGTTGGCTTCTTTGGGTTTTTTTCCCAATTAACTAAGTTCAGTGGGTCCTGTTTTGATGTTTCTAAAAAGACAACAGGCTTTCTTGGAACTTATGCCTAAGAAAAGATTCTGCAGTGATTTTCATGGAATTTAACAGTAATTCTCTTTTAACTCTTGAATAAAAAGGATTTGTCAACGTTATTCAGATCATCAAAATGAGAGTAAAGAGGAAACAGTGTGTGTGTGTAGGAAAACACATAAAACTACCACTGAGAAAGCAAATTAACTTCCACAGCTCCATATTAAAAACTAGAGATCAAGGACTCCATAGGTTGGCAAAGTTTGTTTGTGTGACACCTTGTGAGGCTTTTGAATGTTGCTTTTTAACTTAATCCATTTCATGATTTATTTTTGTTTTGTCTTAATCAGTATTCCTAGGAGGCTGGAGTAACTTTGCCATTGGGAGGATGGCCTTCCTCTCAGGTACTTTCAGAATCTATTTCAACAAATCCCTAACTACACACTGATTTCTAGGTTCAGATGCATCATCTACAACATAGAGGCCTTTACTTTGTGCAAACCCCGTGGAATTATAGATTGTGTCTCTGTTAATTTCTCAATATATCAGCTTCAGACTGAGCCTGTTGAATAGATATGAATTCATGAAACAAGCAAATTGGCTTTATCGTACAAATCAGTCAGCCTTTTTTTTTTCCCATTCAGAAAACTATTATGATGCATAATACTGTCCATCACACCGAGACTGACACTGAGGATGAAATGTTCTGTAAACTCAGAGTGAGGACAGTGTCTCTGTTCCAAGAGGTTACATCAGTACTAAGGTTTCACTGATAAGACTGCAAAAATGATGAGACATTTCAGAACAAATAGTACTGAGCAAATAATGTGTAAGAGGGTTTACAAATCCCTTGAGGCCTCTTTCACAAATTGGCTTTAAAATTTTTGTTCCGTATCTTCTTTATTTCCTATGCCACGTTCTACCTCTATAGTACAATAACACAAGACTCTTCTCCTAGACAGTATTCCTGATGATAGAAAGAGATAAGGACTATCTTGTAGAAAGAAGAAAAAAAGATAAACTTTCAAACTTGAAGCATCTCCATTCATTTTTGCGTAAGGAAACTGAAAAGTCTTGACAAAAAATGCAGAATATAAATCTCATAAGAATCTAGAGACATGGAGGTGGCCATAAACAACATACTTAGTATTGCAGTGTTAACATTAAAAGTTCTTTTTAGTGTTTTCTGCAATTCTGCAATTTAGGAAATATCTTCCTTTTCATTTGTTCGCTTGAGAAAATCAGAAATACTGCAACTGCATGAGCACGTGCAGATGTTTGGGACGAATGCGCATTTTCATCATTTCAGGTTTGCTCCACAAAGAGGAAAAACCTCCACCATCATTTATTTAAACCCTTCAGCATCTGCTTATTGAGTCAGAATTTACTATAAAAACTGTCTTCTGATCCACTTGCAATTTCAATGTGTATCTTCAAGAAAATATATGAATAGGACACCTGATATTTTAGAGGTGCTGATATAATTTAATTCCTCAAGTTCAATTTTTGTCTGCACCAAAATAACCTGATACTTCCAACAGAAGCTCTAAGGAGTGCAAAGAATTTCTTAGTTATTTCAGATATAACAACATATGTTTAGTTCATAAGAATATTTTCATATTTATAGCCTGTCTGTACAACGTTAAAAGGAAATAATCCCAATAATTCTGCTGAAATGACAAGAAAAAAAAAGGGTGTTTCTTCTACCACAGTTCAGCAAAAATGCAAACTTTGGAGTTTGTAATGCAGGGCAGAAGTGCAAACTAACGAACAGACTAACCAACTGCATTATCCAAAAATTCTGGTTTTCCCAATACAAACACAGATAGTTCTTCCATTTTGGGTTTTTTTAACCCCCTAACATCACCTTTGAAGGCAGGAAGGATCGACTCAGGGCACACAGCAGAGCAGGGACTGAACTCGCTAACTATCCTGCATACCTCCACTCCCTTTCCAAGCACCAAATTCACTCAGGTTTCATGCTCACCCTAATCACAAAGGAGATAATCCTATTTGCATTGTTATTTTCCACTACGTAATAATGAATGTCTCGTTCCATAACTGAACCAGGAGCGTATCGATTCCCTGGTTGTTTTGTTATTTGTGGGACACTTCACTCAAAACACTAAATTGTATTTATATAGTTCATACAGCTCTATTATTTGTGTATTTCGTGACTTACATGAAATTAAATTAAAGATCTTCCCAGACAAACAGGAACCACCAATTTGGCTAATTGCAGCTAATGCTCACCAGGAAGACTGGACCAAGAGCACATGCAGACCTCTTTCACCAGCAGGGCTCTACCCAGTGCTCACAACACAGCCCTTCCCTCCTTCCCTTCCACCTCTCCAATTTGTCTTATGGCTAGAGCTGCTACCTTCTAGTGGCAGGTAAGTGCTCCTCAAGTTAAGGATAAGGCAATATTGGGAAATACCAGGGAAGCAGCCCATGCTGACACCAGAAAGATACAAAAAAACACAGGCTGGAGCTCGGTGCAATCTGATCTAGTGAGAAGTGTCCCTGCCCGTGGATGGGGGATTGGAACATGAGCTTTAAGGTCTCTTCCAACCCAGGCCATTCCATGATTCTGTAACAGAGCACTGCAACTGCAGCCTTGGACAGGAGGTGTAGAGAGCAAGCCCAGGTTTGCCTTGCATTTAGCTGCTGCTGCCACCTAATTTGGAGAGGAACTGCAGGTTTTGAAGCAACGGGTCAGAAAGGCAGGGATGCTGTTTTTGGGAGGTTTAAATCATACAGATGCAAGGGATTGCAGATATAGGATGTGACTCAAACTGCATAATGTCTAACAAGCAGGTGCATACACAAGTTCTACAAGAGCCCTTATGCTCAGAGGTCTGTTTTTTTAGAAATTCAACACTGTTAGAAATAAGTGATCAATCACCATGACTTTCTTCCACTTGTCCTGTAAACTTCTACAGCATCCCCAGACCAGGAGCACTGACAACAGGGTTATCTGTCCCTCTTGCTTAGGAAGACTGAGTTGCTCGGGACTTACATATTTGCTCTTTTGCTCCATATTTTTAATCAAAGAAGGCAGAGGGAATATTGTTCTCAGAAGATTATAGTGACAAGAACTGCCACACAGTGTCCAAATGCATTCACTTAAGCTACTTCCCCATCTCCAACAGTTGCCAGGGATGGTGAAGAAAAGAGTACAAGAGAAAACAGGACAGAATCTCCTTTTTTCCCTAATGCACTCACCTTTTTTTCTGCCTATCAGCAGTTACAGGCTTGAACTTTTTCAGTGCTGCCATTTAAGATCTGTTTTCATATCGATGGTCTTTATGTGGAATCATGTCTGCTTGGAACTGTTCCATAAATCCCATGTTCCTAATAAGGAATAGAGATTTGCTTTGGGTCAAATGATAGCAATCAGGGGGTTTTCAGCAGAAGCATCTGACCTTGTCTTTGTTAACGTGAACCAACAACAATCCAGTAATCTGACACCGTAAGATGTATTTCATAAATCAAGGACTTAATGCCTTCATTTCTGCTGCCTGCTGAACTCCCAGAGCCTGAACCCAAGGTGAAATCTTGGTCGTACTGATTTAATAACAATACTCCCATTGAATTCAGGAAGTCCAGGTTTTCACTCCCTAAAGGCACAAGGTTTCTGAAAGAGCGTTTTTGCCATACAGAGAAAAGCAATAACAACTTCATCTATTCAGCTTTGCTTCTACAGTAATTCTGGGCCCAGTTATATATGTATTTTCTTGGAATCAATTATAGTCTTCTCTACTTCCCTTGACTATTGACTATTCTGTGATAGATGCATTATTTCAAGCAATACATAGAGTCTCATACCTACTTATTGACAATGTGCTAAGTTAGGTACCTTTTAGGCAATTCTCCAGCTCGAAAGACCAAGTGTTGACAGTGAACTCCAGACATCTCAATACCACAGGCTGTTCTCATTTTGAACATAAATGTACATATTAATCAGCTAATCACTAATCCCTGAAACCTCTAACTGCAGTATTGGCAGATCTTCTTAAAAAGTATTTCTAAGCTTGTGTGCTTGTTGTTGCATTTGCTTAAGGAATCATCCATCACATAAATGGCTAGTTAGTAAAACGAACTAATTAACAGAGAAATTAAACAGGGAAATAAATCTCAAGCTCAAGACTACTGGAATGTTGTCATCCTTCCCATCCAAAGCCACCCAAAAGGCTTACACTCAGGAAATACTGCTGCATTTTGAAAACAATCTATGTGAAATGTGTACCCTTTAATCCCTATTCTGTTATACCATACTGAACAACTGACACTTTTATTATATTAAAATATGTGCAGAACAGTACAAAATACAGTTGTCCAGGTCTGAGCCCTCTTTTCTTCTTGCTTTCTACTTGAAATACTTAATTTGCTCTTTAAGATCATTTAAAGAACTATTCTTGTGTGTGTGTGTGCTTTTGAATTATTTTATTAATTTATTATTGATGCTTTGGACTTAAATACCTTCAGATCCATGTTTAAAATCTGTTAATGTTTGTTCCAACTATTCTGTGATATCTAATCACAGTGGCTATGCAATGTTTAAATATACAGTTTAAAATAAACATATTTTAAATTCCCTCAATATATTGACTGATGATGTTATATAGAAAACTTGGAATCAGATTAACATTTTAAGCTAAAACTTGCAGTGCAATTGCTTCTATTTCCTCTGATGCTAATAAATGAGAGTATCTCCCTGAAAGCAGTAGGAAGCAGATGGACACTTTGTCAAAGCATGAAGCTCAATGATTTGGGTGATAACGGATGATATGCGTGCACATATATCTAGATCTAACAGAATAACAACATTTTTAACCTCTAATACTCCAATTTCTTTATACAGCAATCACTTTTTTTCTTCTTCTTCTTTTCCACACATAAAAGCCACAGACTTATTGGGGAAAAAAAAAAAAAAATGACTGACAAGCTCACTCAGCAGGCTTATGGCAGAACCCCTAACTGAACCTTTTTCTTCCAAGTTTCAGTCCAAAATCTGTGAACTGGAAACTCAGGGAAAAACATAGTGCTCTCATTGAGCACTGGGACTGAAAATACATACACACAAACACAAATTCTATGACAGAATAAATGATAAATTTATCTTCTTCGACCTGAGCAGTTTATCTCTGATTTATCTCATACTGCATCAAACATATTAATGGTTGTTTAACTGACATTATGTGGGAGCTGGAATAATACCACCCAGCATTTAGCCTGTTTATGTCTTCTTAATTACAATACAGTTGTAGGCTTCAAGGGGAATTGCACCCTAATGCCCATGGTCCCTTTGATCCCACTTGAGCATTTCAGTATTAATGATTGTTTTAATCTTGCCATTATTTTGTTCAGCTCTTTGACAGTTCCTTGGTTCCTTATTTTGAGTATCTCAGTTACAGTGTTGATATTCATACTAATCAGCCTCTTCTGGCATCTGCAGTGTCAGCTTGGAGCTGATTCAGGAAAAGCCGCAAAATCATAACACTAGAGTTTCTGTAATTTTCTGCTGTTTAGGATGCATATAACTCAGCTTCTGAGCTTTTAAAGATGCATCTGTAAGACCTCTTGCTGTCATTTTGAGGGAAAAAAATATAAATCTCAAACCACATTTGTTTTCATGAGACACAAACCGTTCTGTTTCTGTGAGCTTACAGTATTTCTTCTTCATAACAGTGATAAAAGAAAGCTTCAAAGTTCAAAAGAGATAAAAGGGCAATATTGGTTCCTCAGACTTAATATCTTGTATTAATTCAGTTTGCTCTGTGGATCAATACCATCTGATACAGGTACTATTCTTAAAACGTCCCACTTAGTCTGCCTCAATCTCTCCTTTTTTCATGACCTTACAATGGTTTGGATTGGAAGAGACCTTAAAATCACTTAAGTCCCAATTTCCTGCCATGGAAAGGGACAACTTTGTCTACATCAGGTTGCTCAGATCTCCATCCAACCTCGTCTTGAACGCTTCCAGGGATGGGGCACCAACAGCTGCTCTGGGCAACCTGTGCCAGGGCCTCACCACCCTCACAGGGAAGAATTTATTCCTAACATCTAATCTAAACCTACTCTCTTTCAGTTCAAAGCTATTATCTCTTGTCCTGTCACCCCATACCCTTGTAGAAAGTCTGTCTCCAGGTCTCTGGTAGCCCTTTTAGAAACTGGAAGGGTCTTTAAGGTCTCCCCAGAGCCTTCTCTTCTCCAGGCTGAGCAACCCTAACTCTCAGCCTGTAAATCAGAAATATCTCAGTTGAGGTCAAGTGAGTTACTCTGCAACAAAAGCATGATCAGAATCACAAAATACAATAACTACCTCAAATATCTATTTTTTCTATTCAGGACACAGGAAAGATCTCAGGTAACATAGTATGACAATTACTGGTAATTTGGATAATCACAGCATATTCAAATTCTTAAAACGAAGAAGAGCTGCAAAATCAGGGGATAGTTTTCATTTTCCTTTGGTCTCTCACAACGACAGTACTCAGAAACCAGCAATAAAAATATCTCAGCTGTCATACACAATAAAATGACTTGTTTACTTAGCAAGGCCCAGACTATCAAGAGAAATCAAGGGTTTGCTTTGTAAAAAGATATGGATTGCAAACCACGCCAATACAAGCACCAGCTCCAGGTAAGGAGCTGTGACCAGCAGGCAGAATTGAACAGGCTGTATCCCTAACTTTATCTTTACCCAACAATTCCCACAGGGAGCACTGATTTTCAACTTTCTCATAGCTCATGGCTGTGGTTGCTCTGTAATTACCTCAGTTATACATCAGACAAAGCAAACTTACTGCTCACCCTACGAGATGCAAAAGCAATTGTTTTCACTACTTGTACTTCTCTGCAGGGTTCTGGGTCTGCTTTTTGTGCTCCTGTGGCAAAGGTTATAGTATTCCACAGTCCCTCACTCTGATAAAGGAGATTACAAGGCAATAATTTGTTGTTCTAATCCTTTGTCCATCAACGGATGCCTTCTAGGACAGAAAGTTCTTTGATATTGATTTCAAGATCAAACCTACTGTGAGTGAAATTTGGATCTTGCTCACTATCACCACTGACTGCAAAATTTTCTTGGGGGGTGTGTTTCCATCAAGTCGTTGAATTCCAATAGACTGCAACTTGGCAGTCAAGACCAACCTTTTATGTATGTGACACTAGTGCAAATTGAGACTGTACCAGTAGCTGCTCCTTGTAAGAAAATTGTTTTAATGTTGGTGATATCTTTGCATAACAATAGAGATGGGATGGAACAAAGACACCTATTCAATGCCAGTGCTGGATCAAATGCATGTGTTTAAGGGATACTTAAAACTCTTGATGTCACTTAAATAATTTTTGCCTTCAAAACAGGCAGCCTACATGACTGGGAGGGGGTTGTTTAGATTTCTGCTTGGATATAAACTACAGGGTACCACTTCCTTATCACAAAGCCTGAACAGAAACCTTCATCACCAATATGGGAGATATGTATGAGCTACATAACAAAGCAAGAGCACCTCATCTGGGTCTGGGTCAGCAGCAGAATTTGATGACAGCAGCAAACTGTTCTTATTGGGAATGGAATTGTCTGTTTTCTGCAGAGCTCTCATCCTCAAGGTAATGTAGGCCTTGTTATTTTAGAAGTCTCAGAAAGGAGGCCAAAGATTTGTCTCCTATGCTATTAAGGCAAATTCAGGTTAGTAGCACTATAAAATACATTAGGTTTATGTTAACTTTGCTGACTTAGGCTAAAGAAACTCACTTTGTTTCAATACTTGGACATGGTTATGGTCAGTCTAACAAAGAATTGCATTCTCTGTGGCAGCTGCATCTTTCCTGAAGTGTTTTTGAAAACACTATTTTGATCATAAGTGTAGAAATTTGCGTCCTGGCCAGAAGGTTTGGAAACAGTAAACAAGAATATGGTTCCCAAAGGGCTTCCTAGACAGAAATTTTTCACTATCTTGTACTCTGCTAATTCTTTAATATCTGTATTAACACATACATTTTTATTTCTCTCAGCTACCACTATAGAATAATGCAAGAAACTTCAGAGAACTATTACAGAACATTTACTACATTCAGCTGAATCTAATATACCTTTAGTGTTCCCTAATAGGAATCAATCTTTTTTGCTGACACTTGACTGCTATGAACAATATAACCTGTTATTGTGGCTGTCATTTAACGATTCTCCTACTTATAATGCTGCATGTCAAATGCTAAAGAATGCAGGGCTTCTTTCAGAGATGGCATGACTTCCATGCAGGCTTCCTGTTTTTAATTAAATGCAAAACTTGCACCCACTCAGTGTATGCACTCCCCTCTCCTATCAGCCCAGCAGCAGCTTGTTAAATGTAACATTCTCCCCACAGTTGTTCTGCTTGAAATTTGTATTTCATGAAAAACGTCTGTTCTGTTGTAAATGTTGTAATTCCAGTCTCAGGCCACGAAGGTCATTTTGGGTCTATTATATCCCTCCCAAATGCTTTTCTCACTGTCCCTTCTAAGTCAATTTAGTGCCCGTTAACGGTGCCAGATTGACCGCTGCTTACACGTGCTCTTTGTTCCCCAGGAGCCCCAGAAAAGGTAATGGCACTGCAAGCTCCCACCTAGAGCTGCCAAACCATGTCCTCAGTGGCCTGCTGGAAACTGAAGAAGTCACTATGGGTGGTTTATGTGGCATGAACACAGGATCATCAGTCTTCTTGCAGCCATGGCTACGATGTGTCAGCTGTACTGCAGACCCCAGTAAAAGAAACCATTTTTAGCACACAGGCCATAGAAACATAACTCTTGCTGTCATTTTGGCCAAGACAGCCAACCCACCAGCAGAAGTCTTTGTATTTCATCCTGAACTCTCTGAACTTGCCTGGTCCTGGGAGCAGCCCTTGGCTCAGCTTTCCCACATCTGACAGCTTGGGAGAAGCAGTCAGGTGGGTCATTTACTGTAAAGCCAGTAACTTTAACTGGCTTCAGACTTGTAAAACCTCAGCGGGCTCGGCTTTGCTTGAGGGATTTGCAGTTTATCCACGAGGTACCAGTGTCACCTTATAAACATGCAGAAGGGGCTGCAAAGAGCTATTGCTGCAGTGAAAAATCTGCATACAGCAAATCACTGTCACAGCCTGCACTGCTGGGAGATCTTCTGCAAATCATAGGGAATAAAACAAGCTTTACTTAATGCAGGCACCTTCATCATCTGTTTTTACACCAAAGCCTTCACATTACACCTCGCTTAGTTTATTCTTCACTTGCTAACAAAGAGAAGCGAAGAGAGGAGACAATCTCACAGAGATGCTGCAACAGAACCAGATGGTTCGACTCTCCCAGGCCTTGGCATTGTGTCTCTTCCTGTAACTTTGGTATTTTTGTCTTTTCCCACCCTTTTGGTCCCATCTGCACCTTTCTCTTTCTCTCTGTCTGTCACGTTGTCTTTTAGTTCACCTTCCCCAGGAAGAGATGCTTATGCTGCTGTGTTCCTCCCAGTGAACTCAGCTGACAGGACAGGGTGGCCGTGCTGGATGACAGGATGGGACTCCTCTGGATTTCATCACAATTATCCCCGAGGAGAGCAGCAGTTTCCCATGGCTGCTTCCTAGAAAGGGAAAGGCTCTGTGCTAAGCCCCCATGGGAGGGGGCTGTGCAGAGGGACCTGCAGCTGCTGACAGGTGCTCAAGGTGCACCCAAATACCCCTGAAGGAGGGCACCTGCTGCTGCCTCAAGGACTCAGCCACAAACAGTGGGACACCAGACCTCAGAAGTGCTTGTGATCATCTCTGAGGCACTTGGAAAATGTTTTTGCACAGCTTTCACCCTCCACCTTTTCCCCACTGTTGCCTGCCCATTTCCCAGCCGGGTTAGTTCTTGTCTCTAAATGTAGCTGTTGATCTCCTTCTGCAAGCCCCTTCTCACACACCTGCCAGGAGCAGAAGGCAGAGCAAGGGGAATTTCTTTCTTTTTGCTGTTTTCCAGCATGTACCATGAAAAAGAAACCCCACATAAAACAATTTTTCCATTGCTTTAACTGCCAACCAAGGCTGACTTCAGTAGGCAAGTGCCTCTCTCTGTCTCCTGATGACCTGATAGTCAGACCAACAGCCAAACATCCCCCAAATTTATTCTTAGTTTCAATTGCAAAGAATGTTTTAAAAGTAAAGCAATGAAAGTAAGTTGGCTTTAGCTTCATGGCAAACAGAAATTAATCCAGTGATTCTCTCGTATCCAAAGTTCATTGCACATAACAATAGCTTATAAAGGAGTTTGTTCATATATTCAAATATATGCTCTAAATTTAACTTCTATGAAGTTCTGCCTTCATATGAATATTATTGTGGACCAAGGATAGGCTGTCTTTGAACTCTCTAGCCCTTTTGCTCAAATGTAAATCAGTGTTTTGCTTTTAATTCTCCCCCTGCTTTTACTGCTTTCAGGGAACAATAGGGAAGCCCACTTGTAGTTAATTTACCACCTGAAGACACTAAATAAAAGTTGCAGGGCCTAATTTATTAAATCTCTCCATAAGACTGGAAACATCAGGCATCCAGTCGGGGCCATGTTTTTATTAAATATTTTCATCAGTGAAATTAGAGCATTTACCCAAACAAACATAAGGGAATCCAACATAAACCAGCTTAATTATTTGTGACCACGTTAAGTAGGGCTGCTGACCCTCGTATGGTTGTGCAAAGCACATTATTATAATATTTTCATTCCCCACTCCCATTATTTTACCAGGCTTTCTGGCAAGGTATCTGCTGTGTGTTATTCCCTTTACTGTCTACGTTTTAGTAAAGCATTTAGCTCAGAATAAAGCTAGAGAAATAAAATAAACTTGTCCAAAGGGAGGTATCTCACACTCTGTGTGCTCCAGGCTCTGACAGGATAAACAGTAAGCCCCACACTCACTTTGTGAAGTCAGTGCCGCTTCAAGTGCATTTTCTGCCTTTCTGGGCAGACCAGTCCCTTTGTTCCCATGAAGAACAGAGACTGTTGTCAAGCAGAAACAGTTCTCTATTTACATAAAACGTAAAGTTTATACTTCTTAATCCTCAGCACAGGATTTTTAGGTTCCGAAGTGTCTGCAGATGTCACTATTGTGGTTTTTTAAGTGCAGGATCACTTCTGCCTCTTACCTGGTCAGCTCCTGCCTGCTGCTGCTGATGATGTGTGGCCTGCTAGCATGAGGACTGGGATGGTGATAAAGGGTCTTTTCTTTGTCTGCAAAAAAGTCAGAAGATATGTACTGAGCAGAGATGATTGACAGAGGAGGAGAATTTTTGGTCTACAAGAGATTCTGACATTTTGAAATTTAGTTCTCTTCTAATTCATAACATATAATATTTTTAGATGTCCCAGAAAACAGATGATCTGTGTAACTTTCCCTTTGGATAAACATTAACACAGAGTTTCCAAAATTAACTTGTTCCCTCAAACCTCAGCAGCTGCTGACTGAAAGTGCATTATTCCTTAAAAGATGATTTGGCATAACATAACCTAACAGCATTCTGTAGTCTATTATTAAGGTTGAATTGTCAAATGAATTGTGTCAATATAAATTAAATGCTGGGTTTCTATTTTTTCCCCTTACAAGAAATTTCCACTCCTCTTCAAACTTTGTCATCAAGTCAGAAGAGATGTTTTTCAAAGACATTCTTATTATTGTTTATGGAACGTCAAAGTTTCCTGCAAAACACTTGGACATTTTTCCAACATCTCTTTTTTCAAGCTGAGCACAAGAAATACTTCTGAGCTCTCAGTTGTATTATCTTAGATTCATCTCTCTGACAGCATGGAGAATGACTCCATAAGAAACAAGTGTTTTCCCAGCTCGCTGGATATAGAGCAAATATCAAAAATCAAGTGGGCAATAATGTGCCCATCAGGCCCAAACTATTTTTTAATAGCAGTGGCAATTAAACATTGGAATAAATGAAAATTTCTGCCAGGCTCCATATAGGTTGATATAAATGAGAGTAAGCACTTACCCCTTTGAGTGAAGGTCAGTATAATGCAACCAGATTATTCTGCATCTCTCGTGGGGATGAACACGTCCAGAAAACCCAGCCTGGATCAGATACATGGTCAGTGACCTAGAACAAGTGTTCTGTTTGCTTTCACAGAAGCACTCATCCATGGGAATGCTGGTCCAGGAGTGAGCACTCCAGGTGTCTGGATGTTGATTTGACTGAGCCTCTTTAAAGCAGAGTGAGACCTCGCTCACACTCTCCTCCTGTAGATAAATAAGTGTGGTACACAGTGAAAGAAAGCACAAGAGGATGGGGATTCAAAATGCTGAAGGTCTGTCACAGTCAGACCCTGCCACTCACTGTGGTTATTAAGGGGTCATCATCGTGCAGATGTACTGAACAATGATGTTTGCACCTGCAAATAGCTAAGGGACATTCTGTGTGATAGAGGAGATTTTATACCACTCAAACTGCACAAAAACAGTGTTTAAAACAACCTCTCTGAGAGGGAGAAAACTGTACAGAAGCATCTCAGTAATCACAGAATGGCCTGGATTGCAAGGTCCCTCAAAACTCATCTCATTCCAACCCCTTCCATGGGCAGGGACACCTTCCACTACCCCAGGCTGCTCCAAGCCCCATCCAACCTGGCCTTGGACACTTCCAGGGATCCAGGGGCAGCCACAGCTTCTCTGGGCAACCTGTGCCAGGGTCTCCCCACCCTCCCAGGGAAGAGTTTCTTCCTAATATGTAATCTACATCTGTCCTCTGTCAGTGTGAAGCTACTGTCTCTTCTTCTGTCCCTACATGGCCTTGTAACGTGACGTCCCTTCCTCTTTGGCTTGGCTGTCTTTCATTTTCCATCTCTCAAATAATAGATTTTTTCAACTTTATCTTTCTGGCTTCTAAATTAGGTAGCTGAGCTGAACACCTGCACTTTCTTGACTATGAAAGCTGATATTACGTGTACATCACCACATAAATACATATACACATAAACTCATTCAGATATGTTTGTGCCATGAACAAAAAAATACAAACCTTTAGAGTTTTAACACTGACTATAGGAATATTACAAGGAAAATTATTGAAAGAAAAACAGTCAGATATAAATGGCACTTGAACAAACTCATGCAAGCTAAAAATGGATATTAATACAGACCTGTGTTTTGTTTACATCAGAGCCCTGCTGGTATGACATCTGCAATGGAAAGAAAAAAATAAACATTTAGTAGAAGACCTGGTAGTAGCAATAGCAGGTTTTGTTAATACAAAGAACAGTAATTTTGTTAATGCAAGTTGTTAATATCCTCAACACAACGTTATCAAAAAGCACATCTCAATTAGAAAGCATAATGGGATTGTAAAGATGTTTGTAAGAAATCTGATTTACCAACATGTTCTTACTACAATTAGCATTTATTTTGTTATTAAAGTTCTATCTAATATGTAACTGAACCTGTCCATCTATATTTTGGTTCCTTTATGTATGGTCAGTATTTGTTGTCCCAAATTTGAGTTTAAAACCTAATCCTAAAACAACTGTGACTGTAACTATTTTCATGCAAGTCCAGTAGGAAGGCCTGGGGACTTAAATATCCAACTGGATAAGTGCTCAACACCTTATGCCCTTCAGAATAAAGACCAATGTCTTTGCTTTATTCTCTGAAGCTCTCACACATATTGCATATCTCAGGAATAAAAATACAAAATAGGAAAGGATGTGACTTGACCTTTTCACTTTCTGGAATGAACAGTAATTAAACTAAGAATTACTTAATTAGAATACTGTCTCCCATATGCTTTTGAAAATTAAACAAGCAAACATTATTTATATTCACTTTTACTAGTAGAAAGAATACATTTCTAAACCATTTTAATAAATTACTGTTAATTCAGCTTTTCCAAATGTGAGCAGAAAAGAGAAATTCTCTTCATGAGCATAGAGCCATCACAATCCAATTCAGTAATAACAGCAATTTCATACTGATACGAATTTGTTTAAAAGGTGACCTAGACAATAAAGCAAGTATAATTAAATTGGAAACAGCTAATTCAATAAAGTACTGATGTCAAAAGTAATAATCAAAGGAAATTTTAGTGCAGCACTCATCTGCAGAAAGGACCATTTCAGAATAATAGTATGCTTATGTAAAGAAATATAAAATATAAAATGTCTGATGATGATTGATTGATTGAAAAAATAGAACAAAATCGATTTTAGTTTAATAGATTACAAAATGAGTAAAAAAAAAAAAATACACAAGATTGCCATCATGAATATGATGCTACTGGTTTCAATGGAACAAAGAAATCCCATTGAATTTGATTAAAATCTCTGCTTCCTGGTTTGAAATGGTTAAGTACAATTAAGTTTCACCCAACTTGAGCATTGAGAAGTGCTCTATTAAATTGGTATTATGTTGTCCAGAAGACAACTGTCACTGCACAGGCATTCAGAGACCACTCTCACTCTGCACGAGAGGAGAACACAGCTACTGCACAAAGCTGCCCCTCATCTGCCCACAATACAGAGAGTCAGCTCCCGATGCCTCTGTCATTTGTTTCTGCAGAAAATCAAGACTAGTTTAATATTAATTCAGTCTCTTGATCCTCTGTCCCAGCACACTTATTGAACTGAGGTCACTATGAAAAATACCCAGAAGAGCTCTACCCAAAGGTCAAGTTCCTCTGTCCGCTCTTCAACCACGAAGGTGAAGTTCACCTGTCCAGCACTCGGTGCCATTTTCAATCAACCTCTGATGGATCCAAGGCAGAAGAACAAGAGCATTAAAAATCAGAGCCTATTCCAGTCCAAATGTAAGGTAGTTGGCCCAAACACTTATCGCTAGCACTGCTTGGACAGTCATCCTCCTCATCTGCTTCCTGCGTGGGGTGTCGGGCTGGAGGGAAGTATCCCATGAGCAGATCCATCCTCCTGGCTGCCACTTGGCCCAGGAGGCTTGGATGCAATTTTGGGGAATGGTCAGACACTGCAGCAATAGCACCAGGGGGTGTTATGAGGAGGAGCCTGAATCGTAACATATCAATTACTCTCCTTCAGTCTTTGGCCTTCAAGCCACTCTTCTCACCCATGAGCTTGGCCCTCCTCTGGGTCTGTGATCCATTTCATCCACAAATCCACTTCTCCACAAGGTTGCTTTCTTTTTTTCCCACAGATGACACTTCTGTGTCTTGGAGCCAACAACTTGCACAGGTTCCTCAGTGCAGCTCTCCACACCTTACTGCCAGCTCCAAATCCAGTCACTGCCCACCTTTAGAAAAGGAAAGTAGGAAAGAGAGGTAAAAAAAGCAGCAAATGGTGAAAAATCTTTTTAAAGTAAGCAGCTAAAAAATCTGTCAAGAAAGATGTTACGCACTTGACCTGTTCTAAGTTTGAAACTTTCATCAAGGTATAGTCCCAGAAGGTGAAAACAGGGTGCTATTGTAGCCAAGGATCAGTGTAAATTTGGGAAGATGAAGACTGGTGTAAATTATAAAGAGCCCAAAAACAAGCAGGCAGCATTTCCTGTTTAAAAACTGGGGAAACCAAGGTGGATTTTGCCTTGCACATCATAGGTGACCCTGAGATTAGCTCAGTTACTGAGAGCATGGTGCTGATAACAACAGGGGTGTGGGTTTGACCCCTGTATGGACCATTCACTTAAGAGTTGGGTTCAGTGATCCTTGTGGGCCCCTTCCAACTCAGAATATTCTGTGAAATCTGTAATACCACCACCTTGGCCAGATGCAGCTTGGTTCTTAGTTCCCACACTGAGCTGAAACACTGGCAGTCAGAAAAATCACTGACTGACTCGTCAGCTGAGCCCGTTTATCTGGAAGTCCCAGAGAAAGAAAAATATGGAAACCCACAATGTCATTTTTTCAGAGTCACTTTTTCTGACTGCAACCACACTTTAATTTGTCAGTCAGAGTGTCTCAGTTCAACATGAATCTTGTTTCCCTGGAGACAAGTCTTTTAAATAGCAGTTCCAAACACCAACCAGACCGAAAGAGGAATTCGATTAAAGAAAAAAATATCTTGTTGCACTTGAGGTCTCTGCTGGGTAAAGCTCCTGGAACAAGGAGTGGCCTTCTCCAAAGGCACATCTGGGCTTTTTTTTATTATTATTATTATTTGTTATTTCTTATCCACTTCTTTGTTATAGGCGTGGATAAACAAAGTAAGATTTTAGGTGATAATTCAATTATACTGATCTTTGCTATTTTTTGTTACTGGCTAATAGGTTGGATTACTGCTATTTTTCAACTTTTCTGTAATTTAAACATTCTCTTATTTATCAACAACTTCTTGACAATTCAGATAATATTGTTCTTGCTATTTGGATGAGAAACTTTTAGATGACAATGAAGTTAAGTAATAGTTAATCTTAATGCTTTTTAGACCTGACCCTGGCAAAGAATACAGTTGGACTGGAGAGATGTCAGATCAGGAAATCTCTAACCCACAGGATTCAACCTCAGAAATTCTACCAAGTTAAAATTTTGAGAAATTTAGTGATTTCTTGTCACAAGATGCAACTAAAGCACAATTCTTTGAAAACGTAATATCCACATGTAGATATCATCCCCAACAGCACCTTTAAAGAGAATTTTTTTTTATGAAGTAAAAGATGGATATCCCCGTGCTTGAAATACAGGAATTTGAACCCACATTAATAAAACTGGTTTTCCCTTCCAGTCAGCTGTTGCAGCAGTTACTGATGCACAGAAAACAGTACATCATTGGCAGGCACTATTACTTGCAGCAATGGATAGGCTGTTTCAATAAGTTATATTCCAACAGCCATAAACGTAATTAAATCTGTTTTCTTTACACGTTCAAACGAAATTTTCTACTCTACCTGTAAAGAGCTAATTTCCCAAAGAGATTTACAACAAACACATCTTACCCATCACAAGAAAAGGTAAAAAAACAGAAAAGAACTGAAGGTATTTGAAAGCCTAACTACTCTCCTTCCTTCCCCTTGCATTTAATAAGGTGCAGGATGCTCTACTTTCTTGTGCTGCACAACAGGTGCATCTCCAAGAAGGGCAGCCCGAATCACTGGACAGCTGACTGGAAGTCAAACTGCAATTGCAACCAAATAATTCCCATGCAAGTTTTCCTGTGAAAGCTTCGATTCACCACATTTTGGTGCAGAAATCTATTCCTTTGGACTCGATTGCCTGAAAATTCCCGTTGCCCTGCAAACTCAGTGGTGGCTCACTGAACCTCTGGGAGCTGAATTAGCATCAGGATCAGCATCTTTCCCCCAGCTGATGCACAAGAAGCTGTCAAGAGAAGCACTCTCCCTCCTGGCAGTAATTCCTTTTGGAGTGCATTTATTCTTTAAAAAAAGACACCAAAGAGACAGCCAGTCTATTACAGAGCTACAAAAAGAAGCAATCTGTCTTAATAGCTGGAAAAATTGTGATCAAAAGCAAAAGCCTGGCTTTGGAACCCTCCTCCAAAATTTTTTTGGTTATTTAACGGTGCAAGATAACTGAAATAGATGACTGTTAACCATTATTCCAACTTCATCTACAACATATATTTTTTTTTTAAATCATGCTATCATAAGAGGAAAAAATGAAAGAAGAAGGGACAGCATAAAACCTGAAGACAAAATCTCTCCTTATCATTGTCTAAGCTGGAGATTTTTACTGGTAGGAAGATGAAAATACTTACAAGTACAGGTTTTGATCATCTGCTAGTATTTCATATTCTACTGGAACATTTTAAATTGCTAGAGTCGTAATTTATACATCCCGACTTTACTCAACATTGCTAGATGGAGCAATGTACAGATTTTTATTTTAAAAATAATAAATTTTGACCCAAGGAGTTTAAATAAATGTCACACTCCATTTGAAAAGAAGTGCTTAGTTATTTTTACAAAAAAAAAAATAAAAGAAAAAAATAGAAAAAATGCAAAACGTTAAGTACTAGGACACAACATTGATCTTGTAGAATTAACAAAATTCACAAAGTACCACCACAAAACAGTGTATAAAGGAACCCTTCTTGTAACAGCCTTTGGAACTAAGAAAAAAAGTCCTCCTGATCTATACAGGCAGAGGATCCATTGGGAGAAGAGTAGTGTTAATTAATATTTACAATTTTGGATGATTTTTACCAACCTGTACAATTGTGAGATTCAATTCTCACCTCCACTGACATCTAAAATGTGTGCTGGGAACGTTCTGGCATAAGCTGTAAGCTGTTGAACAAATATGCCCTAAGACAAGTCCTGAGGGGTGTCTATGCAGGAAAGAATCCTCTTTCTTTTAGCCAAAGCTGACTACAATGGGTCTGAGGGAAGGGGTGTCTCTTATCATTTCTGCCCCCTCCTCTCTTACACAGTTCCTTTTGACTGATAAAACTGAACCTTCCCTCATGTTAAATCACCAGTTAGTGGATTTGAGAGAGGACTTTATCCCCCCTCAGCCTTGCCTGTCATCTTCCAGTGGCACTAAGGCTTTTCTTCTTTCCACACCAACACTGATCATCATCCCAAAGGAAAAAAAAAAAAAAAGAAAAAATAAGACAATTAACTTCAATCTGCTTTGGATGAAGCCCAGCAGCTGCAGCCTGCTTACTGCTTTATCAAGAGTTTCATCTCATGCCCTTGGTAGGAATTTCTCTCTCATATCCTCACTATTTAACTTGTCACATTACAAAAACTGTTCAGCTACACAAATTTTGCCCAGGAATGCCCCACCCTCGCTTTTTCAGCCCTTTGAAAACATACTGTCAGATATATGGTGAACTATACAGACCTTGGGGGAGTCCCTAATTTTTTGGTTTGCATCAGGAGAGCCCTTCCACAATATATTTTGAACAGTATCTCCATTAACAACAAAAAAATCTGACAAACAAACCAACCAACTTCCACACAAAAGGACAAAAAAAAAAAAAAAGGTGACTAAAAGGTGCTCAGTCATCAGTTTGCAACAGGGAACTGAGACGTGTTCTTGTATTGACAAGGGACAGGACAAATGTTGTTCCTCTGAGGAGAAATTCAGGGTACCATGTGCATCATCCTCCAGGGAAACCTTTCTCACTTCATTGAACATGAAAGAGTCTAGACAGATTGTTTCAAGAGACTAGGCTAAAATGAGGCAGAAAAAATACCACCCACAGGGAATTTGTTAAAATTGCTAAAGATAAAGATTGTAAAAAAAAAAAATACTTTGAATTCAATTCTGATTTCAATAGCCTATTCAAAGAGAATTTATTTTTGATATACTGTCCCCATAGAAAAAGAAAAAAATGCATTTCAGATAGACAGTTTAAAACTGGATTTTTTTTCCATGTACAGAGTGAAAATCAGAGGGATGAAGCACTAAAGAATTGTTTAGTAGAAATTTTTCATCTTAAAAGTTGACAGAGAAGTTTAATATCAACTACTTGCTAGAAAGAAAAATTCTCAAGAGATCTGATGAAAAATGGCAAAAATAATGTGCTTGTATCACCACAGAATTATATCCTGCTTTAAAATACATATGCAATGAGGATTATCATTATTATTGGATAACGAGAGTGATAATATAAAGAATGGTAATCCTTCCACATGTGATAAGGAAAAAAATATGTTCTCTATGTCCATTATAGGGTGGGGGTTGGAATCTGAAAATCACTGAAGGGAAGAGTTGCATCCAGTTTCATTTATGCCTGCTCTTCTTTTTATGTGTAGCCTGGGGAGCCTCATGATGATGTGTAATGAGTCAGGGTGAAATGTGTATAAATAAATGCGCTGGCAATTTGTGAAGGCTCTTTAAAGCATCTTTTTTATACACTCCATTCCAAATTGCATTTTCTGGGAGAGAAATGGGAGACATCAAAAAAAAAAGAAAGACAGAGTTCACACAGTAAGAAAAATCTCCACTTCAATTCCATTTCTGTTCTTGCCTTTGTTTTTTCATTTTCCCCTTTTTCAGAAGGAAAACCACTGCCCAATATTTCATCCTGATGCAATAATAACCAGGTGGGCAAAGTTCAAGATGAATACCTCTGACAGATCTCTGTATACAAACAAGTAGCACTACTTCTCCCTGGAGCCAGGGAACTCCGTGGGATGAATGCAGTGCCAGCTTTACCAGAGAAGGATCACAACACCATTGCCTCTTTTCCCCCACCCCCTCTCCCTTGCCCCTCCAGTTTGCAGTTCACTTGCAAACATTTGGCGTGAGAGTTCACTGGTAAAAGAAAATATATAAAATCCTAAATAATGTGCTTTATTTACGGAAAAGAGGCAGGGAGGAACCATCCACACACCAGCAGATCCAAAACTGAACTTCCTACCCACCCAAGAAATGGAATGACCCTGAATCCTTTCTATATCTCCCAATGTCCCTAATTACAATGAGGAGCAGAACTGTAAGTTTTTTGTGTTATGGCAAATTTTTGTTCAACCACAGCCAGCTAAGGTAGCCAATCCAACGTTCTTTTATTGTCAAATTATCACTAATCAAAATAAATCAAGATATAATCTTCCACCTTTATTTTTCATTTTATATTTTCCCCTCCCACCATCCTTGCTCACCTAAAAATATGAAAATGTAAGGAAGAACTTAAAATACCAGCCTGAGTTCTAACACACTGTAAATTCAGTCCACAGAAAAAACAATCACTCCACCTTTACAATGCTGAAATTTCAAATGTGTTCTTTATATTTATTTCTTCTTATTCTCACAAATTTGCTTTTAAAATGCATTCCCTCTAATCGTGAGGAAATTTTTAATAGTTTACAAGACTCAAAGAGCAATGATTTAAAGATCCAAAAGCAATATTGGGCAATTCAAAATAAAATAACAGAAGCTGTCATTTACATGCAGAAAGGTCTGTGTGTGTATATATATGTATATGCCACAGCATTCTTTTGCTATATGAAATGTTACATATGGCTAATAAGTTTCAGTTTGTGGTGGAAAAAATTACTAACATCAGTTATTATATTCAAAGACTGGTAGCTGAGAGTACAGTGTCACAAATTTCTAAGAGTTCAGTAACTCCTTTATTAGAAATTAGTTCCAAATTTCCAGTTTACAGATTTATCACTCTAGGACATCCCTACCCAAATTCCAGCCTTCACTCCCTACCTGGTGAGGCTTAAAATGATTTAATACAAGCTAGAATTCTACCATGGCTTTGTTGCAATTATTGCTATTCACTGGAGACAGCACATCAGAAATACTTGCTGTTTCTGCCTGAACTTACTTGCATTTGCTTAGAAAGTTGCTAGGAGTTGCTTGAGAAGAAAATAATATTTTTTTATAAATCAGCATGTTGCCTATCTCACAGAAATTTTCATTATCTGCAGAAATTAGAGCAAGTAGCTTTCTTAGTTGGGTAAGTACCTGCTAATGTACTGGAGACACTATTGGTTATAATTGATAAGACTCACTGATACATCATCATCATCTAAAAGTAAAAAGCACTTCTTTCGATGAAAATAAAGACATTTGAGCTTGTTCTTTAACTTCTGATAAACGTCTTTTTTGCCCCCCTGTGTTTATCACCAGAGGAAGAGGAGATCACTATCTGCCATGGCATCCAAATCCCGTGACAATATCATCACTTGCACCTCCTCCGTCTCGCACCTCGCTGCTCTTTCACCACCCTCAAGTTTACAGTCGTATTTATCAAAGGAAGTTGGAAATTAGCAGTGTCTCAGTTTTGCTTCTCAGCTGATTCATGAAACACTTCTCACCATGTGAAAGGCACTTCATGAGTTGCAGAAGAACAGCACCGCATTTATTTCCATACAAATGGCTTCATTGCTATGCAGACTTGGGATAATTTATAAGGGGTTCTCGTCTGGAAACAGGGATCATGCTGGCAGTGCCCTTCTGTTTATACACAAAGAAATACAATTTTGAAACTATGGAAGAAATACAACTTTTAAATCAGTAAGGTGCACCCTGCCTGGACCCACTGCAAAAGCATGATGAGGTGCTGAGCTTTGGCAGACAGCCAGGGGCATTTTACTACCAGCATTAAGGTTTGTCAGCACTCAATAAAGCACTGAAACAGTATCATAGAACCGTAGGATGGTTGGATTGGAAGGGACCACAAAAATCATCTCGTTCCGCGCCCCTGCCATGGGCAGGGACACCTTCCACCAGCCCAGGTTGCTCCAAACCACGTCCAACCTGGCCTTGGACACTTCCAGGGATGGGGCACCCAAACTTTCTCTGGGCAGCCCGTGCCAGGGCCTCCCCACCCTCACAGGGAAGAATTTCTTCCTAATACCAATCTAAATCTACTGTTCTTCAACTGAAAGCCATTCCCTCTTCTCCTATCATGAAGAACATAAAAGGCAGTTTTAAGAAGGAGTAACAAAACACATTTAAAATGCACACAGATAAGACATAAGATAAAACATCTCTAAAAAACATATTATTCCTACAAGTACATATGGAATCAGCATATTTACAAGAATAAACCTGTTACTCATTTCCATTTATAAAGCTTTGTCTGCCTGCTAATGTTTGATCACCTATTATTTAGAAAGGTTTTACCCAGAGATTACACAGATGACTGAGTTTAAGATTACTTCAGATAAAAATGACTGTAAATACTCCAAAAGTTGCTAGTTTACAACCTCTACCTTACAAAATACATCTCAAATATCAAAGGAAAAGGTTTGTGTGAGATTTTGTTGCAATTTTCCTATCCTGGCCTAGTCAAACAACAAAACTGTTCAAAGCATTTTGCTGATACTAGTTATTTCCTGCACTTTAATTTCACAGGTGAAATATTCTGAACTGCTTTCCTAGAATAGCTATACCAAAAATAATAATAATAATAAAAAAACTACTAACCTTTGTTTTTGAAAGGGTTCTGAAAGAGAAACAAAGATTCAAACTAATAATATTTTATAGATACACCCAATTCAATCTCTTACAGGAAATGAAGGTCCTTCTCGAAGTTTCACCCAACAAAAAGAGAAAATCTTAGTTTCAGGAGAAAGCAAAATTATGGAATGTGAAAGAAACATTTATTTCTCCTTCGCTTACTTACTCAAGTACAACTATTTTTAATTGTGAGTGCTGTGAGGACATGGTATGACAAAGCTGTTCCTGCTCAGCTACTTCACTTTGTGTGAAAAACGCTTAATTCTGCATTTAATTGTAATTTGAATGATGATTTCAGCAGATGGAGAAAAGGGGAATGCTATGTGGGATGAGCAAAACGTTCAGAGACCATGGAGAAGGAGAGCAGCACTGGCACAGGAGGAAGAACACAGATCCCTGCCCTCATCCCTTGCCTGTGTGTAAAGGAGGGCAGCAGGACTGAGGTGTAAGTGGCACTCACTCGTTGCCACATACAAGCTGGTCCAGATTATTTTGTTGCTTTCTCTCTAGAATGTTAAATATTCTTTATGAACTGGTGCAAGACCAATGTCTCTTCCTTGGATGTGCTGTTAAATTCATGGGGAGGTTTCTCCCTGCCACGTCCTTTTGGGTGCCAGAAGCCATGAGGATGCAGAGGACCCCAAGGCTAAAACCTGTTTACAACCACCTTACTGAAACACTGACTTAATACTTCTCTGTTCATGTTGGCTTTTTCATTATTCTATATTCTATTTTCTGTTTTAGTTTCTCCTTCACTGGCAGCTTCTCAAATGGTAAGTTCTATTTCTGACATTTTTACTAATGTTTTAAAGGTTTATTTAGTAATTATAAATTTAAATGTACATATACACACACAAAAATCCTCCCTTATCTGGGAAGCTCCACCAAAACAGAACAAATTGTTCCCATTAGCAGCAACAGGTTGCCAAATGTCAGTGAGAGCAATTGATTATTTTAAGGAAATACCAAAGAAAACTTTTGTTTTGAAATCCTGTTACCCACAGCTTTACTGAAAAGCAGAAAACTCTAAAAGAACTTCATATTTAAGACCAATTTTCTAAATACAATGAAATGAAGATACAGTATAACTGAAAAAGGAAACAGCAAGACCATTTGAAACACTGAAATTCTGTGAAAATGTCTACCTTTCATAGGACAGCTATGTCCAGGAGGGAATACGAGACTCTGCTGAAGTTAGGCATGGATGGGAATGATAGGAAGAAGGAATTATTACAAACAGAAATCCTCAAAACACCAAGTTTCAAACACCAAGCCAGTTCCAGATTTAGCCACCCGATTTCCATGGCAGCACAGTATTCCACCTTTCCACCTCACAAGGGAAGCAAAGCCCTGCCAGAACAGGTCACCAACCAACCAACCAAACCCACAGCAGAAATGGCAGTATGGACTCCACATGGATTCTCATCTTGGACTTGTGTCCTGGACATCAATGTTTTCCTCTTGCACTAACTATCCCAAACCTCCAACGCTCCCTGGGTTTGCCCTCACTCTGAATTTCAGTCCATCAGCCCCTGAAGGTATCATTATAAAACCACACATCATCCACAAACTGGGATATATGTGAACAGGCTGGCAAAAGGGAAGGTGCCCGTGTGTACAGCTTGCACCACTGACATCCTGACATGGTTCCAACACCTTTGAAAACCCTGAAATTAAGGCAACAATTTTTCCGAGTTAAAACCTAAATTCAGAGGGTCACAATTCTACAGTTAAATTCAGCTTAGTTGTAAACAATACATGCCTGTGAGGATTGTAAGAATCACTGCTTGCTGAAGAAGCAACAAAACACTGAGATAATTCTTACCCTGAGAGGTGCTGGCAAATACAAACCTATACCATTTATAAATACTCCCCACAGCTGAGTCTGCAGAATTGTTAGAGCAGAGCATCTACTATCAAGAAATGAAGGAAAATGGATTGTATTTATGAGACACAGCAGCCTCCACATGTTTTTCTTGAAACTACTTGTTCAAGGCCTAGAAGCCTTTGTAAATGTTGTGATAAAGTAAGTGCCAGAATAGGGAGCAGTCATGCATGTGATAGGAAGATTCACTGGTGTGGCAGGGGAATATATATGAACACGCTTGCGTCTGTTTGTTTGCTTGTTCGTACTTTTTACAGCAGAGAGAATTATTACATTGGATGCTCTGAAACAGCTCTAAAATATGCAGGATTTTGCAAAATATCTTCTTAATTGTAAGGAAGAAATGTTCTGCTTTCTTTTAAGAATGATTATAGAAAATTGGTCATGGCAATTTAATATCCTGTGTTATGTGGTTTCATCTCTCCCCATTCTCCACTAACCTGCTGGAAAAGGTTGTTGTTGATTTATGCTTTTGTTTGTGAATTACACTGTAGAGTATCAGAAGCAATAAGAGCTGGAAAATTGCTTCTTACAGTCAATGACCTCCTTGTAGTTTACTTCCTTATTTTATCATAATAGAGACATTCACTTGATGGAGATTTCCCTACCAAAGAGAAGACTCTGATCCTTGACCTTAATGACAATGTTTTCCTACCTGCTCAAAGCATTACAAGTATTTTAGTGACAGCCAACTCGGAGCAGAGATTTAAATAGGGTTTGTTATTTGGTGATAAAGGTGCAGTCTACTGAGATAACTACTGCTGTTAAGAAAACAACTGTTTATCCTTTAGATTACAGTACCTCTCACATAAACTTTCATTTCTCTTCTCCAGCTAATTCACCTTCTAAACAGGACCAGTGTTGTTTGATAATTGCTTTTAAGGCTATTTATTTGTATCTCAGAATGAAATAGAAGTCGCTTAAAAAGGGCCCAAAGAGTACCAAAATCAGTTGGGAGGTTTTTCCTTGGCTCCAGGAGGATATGATCAATCTCTATATACCCAGAAGAATTATGTTTTCAGATGAGGCACAGAGGGCAGCCATCTTCTGTCGACGGTGCTCATGTAAATGAGGATTAACACCATCACACTCGAGCTAATGGGATTACATTACATGTCTAGAATCATAGAATCCTTACGGTTGGAAAAGACCTTTAAAATCACCGAGTCCAACTGTTAGCCCAGCACTGCCAAGTCCACCACTAAACCACATGCCCAAGTGCCACATCTACACATTCAAATAAATCCTGAAAAAATGCCCCAACTGCTTCCCCAGGCAGCTTGTCATTGAGAAACCTCCCCAGCACAATTTGGGGTCATTTCCTCTCATCCTATCACTTCAGAGAAGAGACTGACACTCACCTGGCTGCTACCTAGTATTTTTAGGTAGTTGTAAAGAGTGATAAGGTCTCTCAAGAACCTTCCTTTTCCAGACTAAACAACCCCAGCTCCCTCAGCCATTCCTTATTGTGCTCTAGACCCTTCACCAGCTCTGTTGGTCTTTTCTGGACACGCTTCAGCATCTCAATGTCTTTCTTGGAGTGAGTGGCCCAGAATCAGACATAGAATTTGAGATGCAGCCTCACCAGTGCCTGGTACAGGGGGCCAATAATTTCCCTGTTCCTGCTGGCCACATTGTTTCTGATACAGGCCAGGATGCCACTGGCTTTCTTGGCCCCCTGGGCACACTGCTGGCTCATGTTCAGCCACTGTCAAGCACCATCCCCAGGTCCTTTTCCACTGGCAGCTCTCCAGTCACTATGCCCTCAGCCTGTAGTTCTGCAGGGAGTTGTTGTGACCCAAATGCAGGACCTGGCACTTGGCCTTGCTTAACTTCCTACAACTGGCATCACTGAGGTCTAGGCAATGAAAACATTCCCTAACACAGAGGGCCACACCTCATCTTCCTTGCCTATCCCTTTTGTAGCCATCCATACGTGGCAACCAAATCTGGCACCCAGCAGGGGCACTTTCTGTGTAAGGGCTGAGGGTCACTCTGTGAAAAGACAACATACAAAACCCTACAATCACATTTTCCATGTAACTGCTTGTTATCAGTGACAGGCAAAGAGCTGCAGTGCACACAGAGATGTGGTCAGCTAGTTTGGATCAAACTAGGCATCAGGAATGTAGCTTGGACACTCAGGGTCATTAATCAGTAGTTCACAAACAATATTTCTAGAAAACAGCATGACCCTATTAAAGAAGTAAGCTTCCTTTTCTAAGCCCAGCTCAGGGTTCCCTCCTTCCTAAGGAAACAGAACTTAAAAATTCCCCATTAATCCATCATTCTTCGCCCTGTAATTCTCCAAACCTCTCATCCGCGCCTGGCACTCAAGGCCAACCCTAGTTGAGAGTGGGGTAGAAGTACCAAGGATGTAAAACTCCCAGGATTGTCGGAAGAGGTGGCATGAAACGATCAAGGAGAGAGGCAGATTATTACTCCCACTGAAGAAGTGTTTACAGAGCAGATTAAACCATTATTAGAGATTCCACGCGACAGATGGCACTGGAGAAAAATCAAGCGTCATGTGTTCTGCCACTGACAGAAATACTTGCTAAATAGGATGCAGAATAGTTGCTAATGAAGATAACACGTAAGAGAGAATTATTCTGCTCTAAGGCTTGATTTGACTCAGAGGAGCATTGCCATCTATCCCAGATTTCTATTTCTCTTCACAGAATCTCTTTGATGCTTTTTTTCTTTTAACACATTTTGTTCTGTTACCTTGATGATAGTAAAGAGTGGAATGAGGTTTATCCTTGCTTTCTTAAGAAATTTCATTCCCTAAAAAAAGCAACTGAGGTTGAAAAGTCAGTTTTCTTTGTCTTCCTTTCTGTGCCATTCCAATTAGAGCCTCCCTCTGTTGATGAGTTCTTGCTTGTCTCATCTTGTTAGATGTTGTAGTTTCTATGCTAAACATTTTTATATGCAGATTTTTGATATCTCCTTAATTTAAATACTTATTGTCTTGTCTTCTAGCAAATTTAATAACCTATTATTTAGTTATGTTCATGGTTGTTTTATTCAAATTTTTATAGCTTGGTTTACAGCTAATCTCAGGTAGCATAGAAGGATAGACTGAATTAAAAGGAAATACCAGGGTAATTTTTTTATTTAAATAATAAGTATGAAATTGCTGCATATGGAAGCAAAAAAAGAATGTCAAAAGTTCCCCTCATGTCAGACCACCAGGCAAATCTGATAAACATGTATCAATTACTGTACAGAATAAGATATATATGCAGAGGGTTGATGAGTTTACCCTCTGGTTATGGCTCTGCAGCTTCAATTATGAGCTAATCCCTGTAAGTCTGGAGTGACTGAAAAATGGCAATGACCCAGTGAAAGCCCAGTTTTAGAAATGACATTCAAAAAGTTTCAATAGAAGGAAAGAGAAATGCTAGCATCACAAAGTAGTTTGGATCCTGGATGTTCAGAACACATCTCGGAAGATGCAGGTTGGGATTCCCCGATTGAAATAGAAGCACAAGTCAGGTTCCCCGCTTTAAAAGCATGTGGCCATCATGAAATACCTACAACATGAGGATCCCTCACAGAGGTGACATCTTCTGAGACTGCTGGATGAATTGAGCTCTTCCCTCAAGGGTCACCCACAATTCCAGATCCTGTCTGGGTGTGGGCTTTCAGAGAGAAGATGAAGTTTTGGGAAGGAGTAACTCCTGATCCCTGTAAAACAGTAGAGTGGCTCTGTAATGAGAGCAGTAACACACTGAAGCTTTTCTCTGACATGAAAGAAAATCCTTCTGACTTACATGGTTACCTCCTACCCAGTCTCCTTTTAGACATCAAGGTCTCCTTTTTGGACCCAGGCAAAGATTAGTGTTGTCTCAGGTCTGATACTCCAAATGAGAAGAGAACCTCAAAATGATCAAAGACAGACTAAAAAGAATAAAAATTTTCTGAATCTTATGTCCCTTTTCTACCTTAATCAAAAATTTTCCAAGAAGTTGCCAAAGTGGTGTAGGGAACAATGGAAAGAGCCAAAATACTGCAAAAAAAACCCCCCAAAAAACCACCACCAAAATCAAAGCTGAGGGGAATGTACAATCACAGGAGCATTTATGCCATTGCTGAGATACAACTGCATCACCACCCACACACTTGGCCACAGACAGAAAGGCACATCATTTCTACTTGACCATTTTTCTAATTATTAAGTTTCCTGTTATAAAGCAGAGGAAATTATGTTTACATTATCAGTAACATAATCAATTACAGTGATAAATTGCAACATGTTAGATTAGAATTTATTTCAGGACATTCTGCTAATTACCATCCAGCAACTTTATCATTCAGCAGAACTTGAAGGAATTCATTGCATTTATCACAGGGCAGAGGTGGAACTTACAGGTTTGGGTCAGGAGCTGTGTCCATGGCAATAACCAGAAATTAAATTCCTTCAATCTTCAAATTCTCTCTCTGCAACAATAATCTTTTCTCTTTCACCCCCTTTTTTTTTTTATCACCTAGCAGCGGTTTTTACAGACACTTCCATTTTATAAACACATCATTCTTATTTGCTCTTATGATGATGTTTTTTTCTCTATACTCCTGTAGACTCTTTAATAATCCAGCAATAAAGAATATTTTATTTTCAGTCTTTCTCTGAGCAAAACAAAACCATCCTGGAGACTTATCTCTTCTCAAAGCAACTACTGATTTCTTGCCTTTAAAAAGACCATCCTATTACATCCTCCTGTAGCTCACTGTTTTCCAAGGCAATTAAGTGGCCTCACATAATCTGGAAACTGATATGACCTTGATATTTTTCTGCCACTGCAAGAGATAGCAAGAATCTTACGGTTAATTTTCTTTGGTTGCTCTTTTTGTTTTCACTGAGCCAAATAGTAGGGTAGACAGAAGCACTTTATATTCTCATCATAAACCTCCCTTTTATTCCAATGAGGCAGTCTGTTTTCTAAGGAAAGGAAAGGCACATTTCTGTGAAGTACTGCAGCCAGCCAGCCAAGCTCCCACAATGCAAAATATTAGGACATTCACAGCATTTTGTAAAATATGGCATACATTTCTGTTTCCCATAAACAGACTAATTCGGCTCGCTCTCTACCCATGGACAGTAGGAGTCTGGGCTTTCAGGAAAAACAAGAAAAATGCAATCTGGATAGGTTTGAAATTCAACTTGGTTTAGTTCTCTCAAGAGCAGCCTGGAAGGCAGCTGAGCTTCGTTCCAGGAGAGGCTACTTGGAGCACAGAAGACAAGGAAGCTCTTGCTGGAAGCAGACAGAAAGCAGAAGTTTTCCCCTTCAGCATTGGTTCCTACAGAAATATGCACACATCTGACAGGCTCTGACAAACTTTTTTTTGTTCCTCAAACAGGAACCCACTGCTGCCTAGGGAAGGTCATTTCCTAGCATGATCACCACAGCTTTCAGCTTGTGAGGGATCATAACCCAAACCTTCACTACACATCCAGAGAATAACTCACATCCCTTCAGCACGTTTTGTTCCTCCTCCAGGGAATGGGTGAAACAAAGACATGTATCTTTAAGAAACTATAATAATCACACTTATTTCATTAATAATACATCAATATTCTGTCAATGATCCGTTCTTCCTTTGTTTGTAATACCTTTTTTTCCCCAGTCTTGTCCCTTTAAATGTTCTCCTCTACTGAGAGGATTTACCCCCTCTAGGGTAAATTCCACTTAATAATATAGAGTTCACTTCTGCATGGGTCACATGCAGGCAGGAGCAGATGGAGCCTGTTGTGCCCTGGCTTCCCACCAATACAAATTTAAGTCTCACATCTGCCACCTCATCCTCATCTCTGACAACATGTGCTTCAATTCTCCTTTCTAGCTTCTCCATCCCAATGACCAATTCCCCTCTCCCATTCCTAAAATGACAGAAAACTGGGGACTGCTACAGCAAAGTATAAAGATGTTTTTTTGCCAGCTTTATGCCAAGTCCAAGATTCCCAAGTCAGCAGTTTCGCCTGCTAGAGAGTCACTTCATGCTGCTTCCAAAGCATTAAAGAGGTCACAGAAAATCAGAGATTTTCAGGCCTTCCGTGTCTGTGTGACAGTAAGAAATCAGAAGGTTGTATTAAATTTGCTGTATCATGAATGCTTTGTGACATCCCGTGAGCTGCATATAAAAAAGTATTCAGAAATGTGAACTTCAGCTTAGCTCCCCCAGTCTGCATTCCCCCTCAAGACAACAGAAACCAACGAGTTATTCTAGCAAAGAGGTCAGAGTTCTGTTTTAATTGAAGCTTCTCTGATGACTCCTGATTTTTGCTGCCCTCTTCTAACTCAGTGAGCAAGAAAATCCAGGGAGAGCAGTTTTCTCCAAGTTAGTTGTTGAGAATAACCTCTCCCATCCCACATCTACACCGAAGCATGACAGAAGCTGTGTTCCAAAACATCTGTGGGAACTATGCCTTTAATTCCAGCATTTCTAATTTCTAAACCTTTTTTTCCATCAATGTCAATGTGGCTAAAAGATACAAGTCATTTTGATTTTCTCTTGGTTTTCTGAAATTCTACTGTGGTCAGCCAACTTAAGCCCAAAATTTTTTAATATTGCCAGAAACTGTTGAATATAAATCTTAGTTTTCACATCCCAATCTATGCAAATACCAGTTTATGGACTGTGCCCTGTGTATGCTGTGAGGGGCTGATTCCAGGGACAATGGTTATTGACTTTAATGCTTCTTGGAGCCCACTGCATGATGCAAGTTCAGGGAACTTTGTTGTTTTCAGGTTTTTTGTTTGGTTGTTGCTGTTGACTTGTTTGGGTTTTTGTGTGTGTGTGTTTCAGCTTTTTCTTCTGTAAAATGGCAAAAAAAATCATACAATTTTCCACTTCTCTTACACAAGAGAGAAGAAACTTGGCAATTACTATAGGATATTATTAAATTCATATTAATATTACTGAATGAAAATGCTACTAAAAAGATCATTTACATTTTTAGAAATTAATGGGATTGCTTGATGCATATCTAGTTTCTGTCATCAGAATAATGCCTAATAACTAAAACTTCTTTTCATTAACAAATAGCACAGAAAGGTTCAAAAATAAACATTTTTATCTCACTTCAAGTCCTAAATCACTGAAGATAAGAAGAGATAAAGACCTGGAGACTTGGTGTGTGGGGCCTGGTATAGCTTTTAAGCATTATATTCTTCTTACATACTGTAACTTTAATTTTATTTAAAGAAACCTGTTCTTTCTGAGAATGTAAGACTCCCCTTCTTTAGAAAGGAAAAAAAACCCCAAAACCACTAACCCAAACATGATAAAAGGTTAATCTAAAAGAAATAATGCATCTGGTTGCTTTCACTGAGTGACATTTTTGTTTCTAACCTGTGTTTCCAGTTGCACAGACGTGATGTGGTGCCCTTATCGTAATCACAACCTCACGGGAAGGAAACTTGTCCTGGTAGACCAGCCTCCCAGGCAAATTTGGGAACACTGAGGCACTGTTCAGAGACACTTTCCACCTATGTGAGACATGCATCCAGCTGACTGCCCAGGAGATGGGTAAGGGAATTTTTCTCCTGGGACCACAGCAGGTGGAATGTGAAATTCATAAGTCAGGCTATTCGAAGGCAACAGGCTGTTCCTGGCAAACTGCTACTTCCTACCAAGAGAAATTTAAATAGGTAACAGGCTTCAGTCTCAGTTCTCAAATATGTCTTCTTGGACGTAACCCTCCAAGCCACAGTGGAATTTAATCAGTGCTGTTACAGTATGTCATAATAATAAATATTATCCAAAATTAGAAAGGTGAGTCTCGAAGCACTCTTTTTACCTCCAGAACAAGCATTCCCATAGGTTTCCTTAAGGTCCCTAGCCTGGGAATATGCTTGCACAGGTCAACAATGGCACATGAGAGGGGGAAAAATAATACAACTGTGTTAAACCAGAAGCATCATAAAAATCATAGGCAATGAGGAGGAAAAAAAGGATTTCGGAATTATAAACAATGGTCATATTCTTGCTGCTGAGGGACTTTGCAAATACTGCACCCAAGCTGGAACTGAAGATAGGAACTCCACAGGCCTTCTGCTTTTTATAAACATGCTTGAAAACTGTTTTAAAGCAGCTTATTGCTTGTCCATGTAGAGATATTCATATCAGAAAATCCTTTAATATTAAAGAGTTCTTCGAATGTCTCTAAGCAGCTTGGGTAATGGTCTCAGAAAGGCAGCACATATCTCCCCACCCACTCACAGAATCATAGGCACTGTCAGGGACAGAGATCGGGTTGGTCAAGAAGGATGTTCCTTTTGTAGATCCACATTGGCTGGGCTTGATGCCCTGGTTGTCCTGCATCTGCCGTGTGATGGCACTCGGGATGATCTCCTCCCTAACCTTGCTCAGCACTGAGGTTCAGCTGGCAGGCCTGTAGATGGGCATTTCATCTGCTAATTTCCAGTTCAGCAGGAACCTTTCCAGCTAACCAGGACTGCTGGTAGATGATTGAGAGTGATTTGGTAAGAGTTTTTCACCAGTTCCCTCAATACTCTGGGGTGGATCCCATCAGGACCCACAGACTTGTTAGTGTCTAATTGGCTCAGCGGGTCACTAACCATCTCCTCCTGGATCATCAGGGCCTCACTCATCTCCCCATCACTGACTTCCAGCTTAGGGAGCTGGATATCCTGAGGACAACTAGTCTTCATACTAAAGACTGAGGCAAAGAAGGCATTAAGCATCTCTAACTTTTCCTTATAGTCACTACACTACCCTCTGCAGTCAACAAATCCTTGACACTCCTTGTGCTGTGAATATATTTATAGAAAATATTTTGCTGTCTTTAACTCTAGCAGTCAAATCAAGTTCTAGTTGGACTTTGGCCCTTCTAATCTGCCCCCTACATGATTCTCAGAAGATCCTTATAGTCCTCCCAAATTACCTGACCCTCCTTCCAGAGATGATAGATTCTCTTTTTTCCCCTGTGTTTCCTAAGTTCTGTTTAATCAGGCTGATCTTTTTCCCCCCGATGACTTGCCTTTCTACACATGGGGACATCCTGCCCCTGAGTATTTAAAAATTCCTTTGTAAAGCACATCCAGCCTTCCTGGACTCCTTTACCCTCAGGACTGGCTCACAAAGGACTCCATCAATCCATCTCCTAAACAGGCCAAAGTCTGCCCACTGGAAGTTCTGCTGGTTTCTCTCCTTAAACTTCACCCAGTCTTGAAAACTCTGACCTATAAAAGTTACTCTTTTCTTCTTGGAGCTCATTGGATTATGTCTCTTTGGCTGATTCTGCTTAGGCAACCCCCAAATAGTCCTTTATCAAGATCACTATTTTCCTGCTCTCAGTTTCCAGAGCCTCACTCCTACTCTGCAGGGGGCCTAGGGGAGAAGAGGAGGGAGGTTTGGAGGGGATTCACCTGCCACCTCTAGCAGGGACCTGTCTCCATTCCTCCCTGACTCCTGGGTCACCTCCTATCTGTTGTGGAGAGTGGAGAGGATCCTCCGCTTCCATCTGTATTAAAAATGAGAAGTATGACAACGTTGTGTGGGAACATGGCAAACAACATTAAATGTAAACTTTGCTGCAATGTTCAACTCTGCTTATATTCCAAAGTAAATCTGAAAAATGGAAAGTTGACCAAAGCTTGGATTAATGCTCATATTGAAACCTAGTTAATCCTCTATGATCTCTGAAAACAGAAAAATCACAGATTGTGAATGACAGTGTTGCTAAACCCCAGGAGTGTGGAAGCTTCTCAAAACACCACTGAAGGGAAGTGTGCTATGCCAGTTTTGTCATTAATTTGCCTGTCCTAATTTGTTTTGAAGAGTCTTCCCACAATAAAAGCAGAGCAAAATGAAAAAAAGTTTTAAGGACATTGCTACTACAGGACATACCAGCCCTTGGGTTTGCAAGAGTATATGCAGACAAGATACAAGTTTAGCTACACATAATCAATGAGGTACCAGGTTTCATATATTATCAGACTTCAAAATGGAGTAAAAATGTAGTCAGACACCTCAACTACCAAGATTCACTACCCTGTAGGACACAGATTTCAGTCCAGTAACAAACCCTGAGAAAAAATTCTTCCATCATTACAGGAAAATATTGATACCTATTTTTATTTGGCGAGAAGAGAGTGTCTGCCTCTTGCACAAAGTGCATATATTCTACAGCAATTTTCTCAAGCCCATGTGCTAATTGTTAGTTTTTGCAAGTGCTATAGAGGGCCACATCCAAACCTTTACCAAAATTTCATTACATCTGCTACTTTACCCTTACCTCATGTGCTTTTCATTTAAACACGCTATGAGCAGTCAAAGCAGAGGTGTGATTTGTTCCTTATTCTGTTTCTACATGTATACATACGGATCATTTAAATTTACAGCATCTTCTTTGTGTTTTGTAATTAGGCTGCCTACTTAATACGTCCTGAAACTCTCTGTATTCCATCTGTCATTGGAAATAACATTTATTTTGTGCCTTCTGCAGTTCTCTGGGATTTTACCCAATTTTAGGCACAGACATTGCTTGAGTTAGTTCTGAAATGCCCTAGAGTAAAACTCATCAGTTCCTGTTGAGCTGAAAGCATCTAATTGATGTAAAAGTTCTTTGACCTGTTCTTTCTTCTGTTCCTGTCCCGTTGTGTTTTAATAATTGTATGAAAAATAATTAACCTTTTGTTAGAAAACTGAAACAGAAGAGGCAGAAAATATTCTGTATCTTCTGCTGTTTTTCTCACCTTCCTCATGAAGTCCTTTTGTTCTAGTTAAATAGTAATTTATTTTAAATCCTCCCTTGAATTCAAGAGCCACAGATTTTCAGCAGGACAAGTTTCTATTCTACACGGCAACGAAATTTTTTTTTTAAAATGTTGAAGTTGAGAGATAACTACGTGATAACAAGATCCGGCAGCATCCAGCAAATCCTGCCTACCCCTGCCTTGCCTTTACTATTCCCAACCCTCCCAGTGCCCCACCCCTTGCTTTACCAATGCTCCTGCCTTGCCCCGCCCTGCCTAAATTTACCCTAAATAGACCTTCACCCCTTTGCACCCTCCCACTCCAACGGAGACTCCTGTTGGGAATACTCCACAAGAGGTTTATATGTGGTGGAAAAGAACATCTGAAGAGAAAGAGAACTGAAGAAAAGACAGCTTTAATATACAGCTGGACTACTGGACAACAATAACTTCCTACCTCAGAGACTGCCTTTTCATATTATACATGTGTTGTGTTTATTCAATTTATTAACAATGTTGTTAGGAAAAATCTTACTTTGTATGTAATCTGCAGTTTAAGCTAATGTTAGCCCCTTTCCTACTTGCTGATTGTAAACCCTTTACCTATTGGTTCCTGTTAGTTAAAATTTATAGCTTTCCCTCACTTTTGTATCTCTCCTTACCCATATTTGGATATATTCCAGCCCAATTCCCATGTATGGATATTCCCCTGGCCAATTCCTCCCAAATTCCAGGCATTCCATGCTCTACCAGATAAAAGCTAGCTGATCCTTAAATAAAGAGATTCATTTTGTCTTCACGTTGTGTGATTTCTGTGCCAAGTGGATCTTTTCATGGCCTCACCTTAGGGGGTTCACAGCTGCACCCCCGATAGTCTCCCACTACTTTTTGGCCTCCGCTTTTTTTTGCCCTCTACCCTCTTTCCAGCCTACCAACCCTTTTCAGCTCCCCACCCCATTTTGGTCTTCACTGTTTTCTAGCCTCTACTTGCCCTCCAGCCTCCCACACCCTCTTTGGCCTCCCACCACTTTTCAGGCTCTGCTTTTTATGGTCAGAGGATGCTTTCCAGACCCCAAACCCTTTTCACCTCCTACGTCTTTTTGGCCTCTAACTCCGTTTCACCCCTTCCCTAATCTTGCCCTGCTATTCCCCACCATGCCCTGCCAATGCCCCACCCTTGCCTTGCTTTACATCTTGCTCTCCTCCCATTCCTTGCTTTCTAACCCATGAGTTTTCCCACAGGACTGAACTATATCAGTAGGACTGACCCACAGCATCACTTTATGTCTGTAGATGTGCCCAGCGTGCCTCAATTAACACCAGCAAGTCTGGGGTCACGGACAGAATTTGAGGGGAGGATTCTCAAGTAAAAATTATTTCTTTCAAATGTAAGACTAGCAGTTATTTTTGTGTTAAGATTGCAGTTTTACCAACAGTGATGAATAATACTGCAGGCAAAAACTGGAATTTTTTTTCCCCCTAAAATTGGTTACTGAATCACCTGTAAACACTGCTGCAATCATTTTATAGTGGCTTTTGCATGAAAACTAATTTTGCTGGGTATTAGCAGGAATATTTCTCAATGGTTACTTTTCCATCTCTTCAAATAGTGGCCTATCAACTGCTAAAAATCTTTGTTAGATCCCAGCTATTGCCTCCTGATAATCATCATGCATCTCCTTCACAGTGCCTCAGACAGACCCATAAGATTGCCATCATTACTCACAGAAACACATCTGGATTCTGCATATCAGGGTTTGCTAGGACCCCATTTTAGGAGATGAACTTGTGTTCACAGTTCCCCACTGATGACTCAATAATCTACCTTGGTTTTTACTACATATGACTGCAGTGAAGATCTCGAGTTCTATAATTCTCTCACCTTATTGCTGCAGTTTGCATGTATGACCACGCTCTCCTGTATCTATGGCTCTAGACCTGCCACTTAAATGGAAGATGGAAAACAGAGTATTTCATTATTAGCATCAGATAAGAAAAAGGTATCATCATAAAAAGCCTATCTTCAACACAAAATGAATTCTTAATTTTGACGGAGAATAAGTCCTTGCCTGTACTCATTACAAGAAGGTCTTCGTTTTACTTCTGCTAAACCTCACAGCTGTAAAATAAAGTATTTAGTGATTTTAACACACTATTAGGAAAACCTTTTCAGCCTCCTATTTTAAAATTAATACAAGGAGCAGAAATATGAATATTTCCTACTTGGCCAGAAAGAAGCAGAACACTGTAATGGGGAGAAGTTCCCTCCCACTCAACAATGGAAAGTCCTTATCTCCCTAATACACAATCTTACCAGAGGAATTAGTAGCATTTGTAATACGTTGTCCCTTATCTACAGTTCATAAAACACATCAGTGCCACGGAAAGAAGCAGTGTAACAGTTTCCTAGATTACACAGTGGAGTGATTAGCCATAAAGCAGATCAATAACATCGATGGCTTGAGCTTGAGGATAAATAAAACCTGATATTGGTAATGGGGTTAACTGTGTTTCAATCTGCTCGTGCCAGTCATAAAAATTTGATAAGACTGAAGATTTCAAAGCCTGGTTGGATTTGGTTTTTGGTTGGTTTGGTTTTTGTGGGTTTTTTTCTTTTGTTATGGCTAAAGTAGAAGTCAAAGCTCAGACCATAACTTGATTAGAGTGAGAGATACATATGATCAAGAAAATAAAACCACATAATTTAATCTTATGGAATTGGTCCTAACTCTGCTACAGCAACAACCCAGTTTGTCCTTTGTGCAAGTATGAGATCAACAGCAGGAGGCTGCTTTCATTTCGTGGAAGTTTGCAGTTTAAACTAGAGTTTCCTTAGAAAATAAGAGGGGCCAGATTCTGACCTCAACAAGGCTTAGTCTGTCTTAGTACCTTGGTGATCTTCAGCACCTGACAGGAGACTGTCTGGTGTTTTCTACCTGTAACAAATCCTGGGGAAAATCTTGGGCACATGGCTTTCTTACACACACAGAGCTATACTTCACTACTCTGAGGCAAAATTGCACCTTGCTGAACGATCAAGCCACTAAAACACAACATAGGTGTAAACAACAGAGGTGGTTCAATGCCACCTTGGACATGGGGTATTGAAATCTACACCTCTCTCAGATTTGAATATTAGTACTCAACATTGTGCATAGTTAACTAGGAAAATCTCATCTACACTGGAACTCCTATATATTTTCCAAGAGTTTGAAATGTTTCTGGTGGTAGCATGTAACACAGAGGGGCACGTTATGTGAGTTACATGAAGTAAAAATGATTATTTTTATGTTGAATATGATTTTTCCCATTTGAATGATCACTGGGTTAAGGTGACTTCAATCATGTGCTGAACCCAGGGTAGTTCAGGAGTGAAATTTAATCAGAAATATCTCCTGAGAAACTAAACATAATCTTATTGTGGTCATATGGAAGCAGTCACTTACAGAAAAATCTCTCATTTCAGCCTTAATTCCCCCTCAGAGTTTTCTTTTTTGCCCAAAACTCTGCTTGCAAGCAGAAATTACTCTTCCACTGTTTCTGTGTTGCTGTTTCTGACTGGAATATCAGCATTATATCTTATGTGGCTGTATTTCCTTACATACACAAACATATTCACCCCATCTCTCACTTATGTTTTCCCATTTGCTGATTAACTCTGGGTGTGAAATGTTCAGAAACAACCCTGGAGATTACATGCCCAACTTCCACGGATTTCCAGAACTATCAATTCTGCCCCAACCAGCTAAAAACTTCACATTTGAAAAAATTTTGCGCAAGTACATGCCCAAGAAATTATTTCAATATTAGTTAAGAAGCCTCATGAAAAACTCATTGCAAAAGAAAAAAAAAATGTATAACAACAGCAAGCCTCCTATATTGTTGTATTTCCTAAATAAGAAATAAGGCTAATTAAAATTCCACTCCATTTCAAAGGAAGAAAAGCACCTCATTACAATTCAGTTTTCCTAATCTCTGTGTAAACAATTATAATATGCAAATATTTGTCCATTTATGCATAAAGCAATCACCATTTTTCTGTTCAAAATAAATAGGTGGGGCACTCAGATTTAGTAATAGTCCCTGGACTCAGAGAGAGCCACTATCTGACCACACCAGCAGACAAAGTGCCAGGAGCATTGCAGATACGAAGTTCCACTGATGACAAATTAAATCCAGTTTCCACAATATTCTTATTCCAGAATACTGGTCAGAGTTCAAATTCTTTCACCACAGAACTCTTTTTTTTTTTTAAATTTATTTCTAGCCTAAAGCTTGTGCTTTATATAAATAAAACTGGGGTACCATCTAGCAACCTACACATTGTACTGTTTAATGTCACTAAGACTTTGTAGATACTGAGGAGCGATATTTCAAAACAGGTGATCTGACCTTTAAAGTCTTTCTGGGGATTCCAGTCATATTTGTCTCAGACAGAAATTGTATTTTGTTCTGAATTTTATTTGATAGTGGAAGGTTAGGCAAATACAAACAGCCAGAGCAACAGTGGCTTGCTCACATAAAGATACAAGCGCTGAACATCCCAGACATACTGTAGGCATGTTCCTGATATTGCCACATGTACCAACTTGAAGCTTGTCTCTGATCTGTTTAAGTTTCCATGTTTACAAAATGTGCTGTTGCTGCTTTGTAGATACATTTTTCAACTGATCAAGAAAATAGGCCAAAAAGTGGTGGTAAGATTTAAACAGACCATAGGGCAGATTGTCTTATCCTAATGCTGTCTATTATCTGCAATGCTTTTAATCACAAAGACAGCAGAAAGCCACTCCTCTTATCAAAAAACAAAAACAAAAAACCCAAAACTTGCTACATGTAGGTCCTTCTACACTGCCAGAACAGGGCCTCATGGAAACGTTCACTAGGCTATTTTAATTAATTATGTGAGTAATCACTCTGTGGGAAGAGAGGCAGAAACCTTCGCATCCTTGGGGTACGAGTTCTGAGCCTACCCACTGAGGCTGGTGGAAACTTCACAACTTCCAAGGAGCAGCTTGTATTTCAGAGTCATTTGCAAATGCAGATGTAAACCAAAACTGATGAATCCCAGTAGTAAGAGAATGATGAAAGGACTTGCAGCGAGATGAAAGAGAAAGAATAGGACAGAGATCAATAAACCAAGCACTTTAATTGGACTGAGCTGTTTGCTGGGAATATTTCAGAGGAATGAAATGCTATTAGTTATTAACCAACACATTTACCAAGCAATTATAAGCCATTGTTAGGAAGCATTTAAACATGGCACCTAGTTACATTTTCCACTGAAACTGGTCATAAGAATTCCTTGTTTTCTAAGAGATAATGCACTAAAACTCATCACCTGATCCTGTGGAGTACCCAGTGACCAAGATTACGTGTTTATTACCAGTCAGAAGCAAGTTAATGTTTCAGGACTTACAAACTACTCATTACACTTTAATACACTTGCTGTGTTGAGATTGATCCTGGAAGAACCTCATCTCCAAAAGCCTCCTATCACATCTTAGCCACTTCAAATATATACTTGAATTTTCCCTTGAAATGCATATACACACACGCGCATATGAAGTGCAGTTATGCTCCACACATTTTATACATTGTCTCTCCAAGAGCAAATAATTCTTTGAGGGATTTAAAAAAAAACCCCAACAACTGGTTAACTGGTTAACAGGAATAACCAATTATGAGAGAAAGTAAGAACCACCGAGGAGTAAAAAACCACCGAGGAGTAGGATGTCTATAAGCCTAGTTGTGAAAGTTTTTCGATATAAAAGGAACTTAAGAAAGGTCAAATATAGACTGAACAGGAACAAATGTTCCTGGCAGTGAAAGTGCAGGCTAAATAGCAAGAATTATTTTTGACAACAAAATTTTACAGTTGGTGAATCAAGCTTCCAAAGGAAGTGCTGGAGCCTTGAGAACTACCCAAAGCAAGCTGGGACACACGACATTTTCAGAACCCTGGGGTTTACATTAATTGTCCAGATGCAAACAGACACAAAATTACTCTGGTTGACATAAGAAAACCTGTTTCTTTCTCATTTTTCTAGTTTATGGTCAGACACATCTCAAACTACCAGTGTTACCTTACGGAGTTCTCTAGATGGTTTTTTTCCCCTTAATATTCATTTCTATTATGGAGAAAAAGTTTTATCTCCAATTACTGCACAATCCATTAAAAGACTGTAAAAAACCGCATTTATAAAAGTAAAAAATGGGGATTTTTAACAAAGCCTTGGGTAAAGCAGCATGCATTTCTCTATAATTAAAATTTCTGCCCTCATCACAAAAGCCACTAACTTTATACAAATCTCATCAGAATAGTCATCTTGTTTGCACCTAGCTGTGAGATGGAAAGCACCCGCGGTAAAAGCAGTTTTAAAAGCATCCTTTAAAAGAAATCCTATTGTTCCTTTTTTTCCTATTTCACCACAGATATTACCAGAATGGTTTCTAGCAATACCTAACAGATATAGAATTAAAAATTCAGATATAGAAAAAAAAAGTAAACCATAAAGGTGTTATTAAAAAAAAAACCACCAACCAAACAAACAAAAAACCCCAAACTTGCAGCTCCTGGCTGTGATTGCCAGAGGAGTTACTGGTGCAGGATGGAGTGGGTGAGTGGAGCAGAAAGCCCAGCTGCACAGAGAACAGCAAAGCACACAGATCTGCTGCCCCTCAAGTATCTCACCCAGCTGCACAGCAAAATAGTCAAATAGTGAATAAATGAAGTGGCAAAATTATGAGAACAGGGAGGGAGCCCCCAAAGAATGCTCATTTTTATGGACTGGGTAAGGCATTTCAGTTTGTACTTCATGTGGGAAGATGTTGGACACAGTGCACACAGCAAGTCAGCACTTAGACAAGTGCAACTCCAAACTTAGCCCAAGCAGCAAAAGGTGTCTAGCGTGCATTTACATCAATATAGAGTTCAATTTTGCCTTCTAATTATAACAGCTTCTTTATACTTTTTCTCATTCTTCTAAACCAGCCTCAAAACCCAACTGAAAGTGCCTAATAGAGCTGTTACCTCTTCATTATTGGCTTTGGGGATGTCATCCTGCAGTTATTGCTGTAGGAGTAACCGTGGCTGAAAACTTTCTGAACACCTTTGTTTTGGCTCAGTGCAGCATGGAAATCAAAAATTGTTATGTACAGCTTGCATGTTGTTTACTCTCCAGGATCATTCTACCTGCATTTTAACAAGCTGAAGCTCAAAACAGACACTCAGGGGATTTTAGACACTCCAGGCCCCCTCATCCTCATTAACAAGAACTGAATGTCTATATGGACCTGTGAATTGGAAACTGTTCTAGGCCCCATCTGTGCCAATGATGTAGAGATGGTAAGATTATCTTTTCCTACAGCCAACACCATTGCAGCAATCACAATGCACTTGGGGATGAACTATTTTCAAACTGCTGAGGTGTCTGAGTACTGACAGGACAGCCTTGAGGAAGGAATGCAGAACGGTGATTTCTCCCAGAAGGATCTGGGATGCTTCCTACTTAGAGACCTGCAGAATGGCTTTCAGGATGGAGCACAGACCATTCCAAACAGGGGTTATAAAGCAATAGCCAGAGAAGCCTCCTCAGAGAGAAAACCCACAGTTCTTCAGGGAAAACTCAGCACTGAGTTCTGATTCAATGTTTTCTTAACCCTTTCACCATGTTAATCTAAAGCATTTTAGATTTTGACTTCTGCCACTGCCAACTGTATTTTGCTAAAGACTTTCTACCTATGTTCTGTAGGTGTCTTTTATAACATCAGTTCTCTCCTACAGCACATCATCCATGTGCAATCAGAGCTCCCAGGTGTCCAGGAGTGGTTTGCTTTCCACACTGGGAAATACATAGGAATTAAATTCCATCAGAATATTGTGGGCTGCTCCACAACTCCTCTATATCATTTCCAGTGCAACGCCAGCACATTATGCACATGCAAATATAAAGTGACAAATTTAAGCTCTTTAGACCACACTGATTCATTTTTACCAGAGTCTTCCAATTATTAAGCAGCTTAATTCTGACTGGTTTTCTCTTTACACTATATACGTGTCTATGATTTTAAGTTCTGTCTGCTTTAACTTTATAACATACTTATAGAACATGGGAAAGACAATACACCCTACTGAAAAATGACCTTAAGTGATCAAACATGAGGATTTTTGAATTATTCCCATTCTTTAAATAACCTTAATAAAGTCAGACACTTTTTTTTTGTCCCTAAAAAAGCATAGCAATGCTTTTGGAACATTTTTTTCCTAAGGACTGCACATAACTGAAACATATAAATGAAATAGGCTGAGAAAAATGTGGCATTTTCTGGTTCACCTGCTATGTATTTCATATTTTGTATCCAACATATGTGCAGAATTAGTACTCACACACAGAAATCATTTCGGTTCAAATAAGCAACAGAAAAACTGGAGGAACCAAGAGTGGCTCCTATTCAGAACCTTTCAATAAAAAAGTCAAGAGCAGAGAGTTTATTTGCTATTCACTTGTAATTGCAGCTGGTTGACATTTTTGCCTCAATTCTTCAGCAACAGAAAGTAGTTTCTTCCTTCTGATTTTCTTAAGTTTTTTAGGTCCCTGACTCCTTCCATCAGCAGGTAGCTGTCTGTCCAGCTACAGCTCTCTTAACATGATTCAGCTTAATTAAGCAGCAGAGTCTCCAAGTGGCTCTTGAATTTATTCCTACCATGAATGCAGCTCAGTGTTCTGGCTTCTCCCATCTCACATCAGCCCTTCCTGGATGCCTCTTTTCTACTTTGCATTAACTTTCCAGTTTCTTCCTCTGTTGTATTAAGTGTTTCTCTATTGTGCCCCTAAGCTGTGGTGGTAAAACCTCAACATTCCCACATCCAAGGTTCAAATCCAACTTTCCAGGGAATTACCCCCTGACTCTGCAAGTACAGCTTTCCCAAACTGTATTACAATGACTGCCAGCAATGACAACTCTGAATATAAATCCCAAGCAGTATTTCTGCTTTCACCTTTGTACATATGACTTCTTGAAAGGATCTGTAGGCAAAATAATTATTGGCAGAGAACAGAAGGCCTGGCCTTTTTATAGACAGGAGGCCATCTCTAATGATGCTTATTCTTGCTTCACAAAAAGTAGCTAGAAAATCGTAGGTTGCAGCAGACTTCATGAGCTCAGTCTGCTTCAAATATTGCTAATTATTTAATTTCTATCCTTAACTTTCAGTAGTGTCATAACATATACCCCCAGAAACATCAGCTCTCCTACCTCACCGTGGTTTCATTATCCAGCAAAGGCTCTTTGTTACAAAGGGATAAAGGTGGGAGGAAGTAGAAGCATGCAACTAATATCTCAGGCTAGGTAATTAAAGACTAGCATGATTTTTTGCCTCGTAAATTGTCACTGGTGTTGCAAAACATGCTGCTGCTAATGAGTTTTACAGGATAAAGTAGGATTGGAGGTGGCTGGCAATGCTGTCACACTGTCTGTTAAAGTAAACTTCCCTGACTGGAGCCCTCCAAACCTTTATGTTTAATGTAAAGCTCAACAGAACAAAAAAGATGAACATCTTCAAATTGGAATTACTTGCCTTGCTCTCTGACTGGAAGGACTGCCACAGAGAGAAACAGAATCTGATCAGGGCAGGAGAGAGAAATAACTCATGGTAATTCCACTTTCCACACTGCTTCATTTCTCAAACTGGCTTTTCACAAAACATACCCTTCACAAATGCTGCCAGGGGAGATCTCACTACAAGCATAAGGACAAAGCAGATTCAAGAGGGAGTGCAAAGGGTTCTTGCACAGCCCTCTACCTTATATTTGTCTTTTATTTTTTGTCAGAAAAAATTATTCCATTTTTTACTCCTTTTCCATTCCCTTGGCAGCTCACATCAGCTCACATTAGGTTTATAGATTTCTCTTTTTCTTTTCTCCTTTATGTTGCGTTTTGGGCATTGCCATCGGTTTTACACTGCATTATACACTCGCCAGTGGAGAAATCTAGAAGGAAATAACACAAATAAACATCCAAAAGTCCAAATTCCAAATGGCATGGGACCTGTGGTCTAGAAACAGAGTTGGAGATCCCTCCAAAAGAAGCTGTAAAGGAAGCTTATGACGCAGCGCGTGACTTTACAAATACAGAAAGGAGGAACTGTTGGACCTTGTGGCAAGTTGATATGGAGATGGCAGTGTTCTGACTCCAAACAATGGGCATCCCTGCCTTCAGCCCTCTGGCTTGGATTGTACTTACAGTGTTAGCCCAAGAGGGCATTAACATCCCAGGTAGACAGCAACGCTGCTCATTGCTCAAACACATGGTTCAGGAGGGCACATCTCTCACTAGGGGTGTAAAGCTGTCAAGTCCCAGTAGGAATTGAGAGTTTTACACATAGAAATTATCTACTAGAAGGTGCAGGCAGAGTTTGACTCTGACATTTGCAGAGGACACAAGTTGACCCAGCAAAAATCTATTTTTATGGACTTCCAAGATGAAGTGGTGGGTGGAGGGAGATGGGACAAGACCACATGCTTTTCTGGCCTACCTTCCTTCCATCCCACAAAGAGGAATCTGAGATATTTTTTCTGTTTGGTTCCTTTGCACAGGGAAAACCAAAGCCCGAAGGGAAGCACACTGCTGCTCTTCCCCAACCACAGTTGTACATAAAACAAGCCCATATTCAAACAAATGAAAATATCAGGAGTTTCACCACAATAAAACAGGGGTTATGCAACAAAATACTCAGAAACATTGCTTGTAAGAGAGAAAGTTCAAAATATTTACAAAAGGCCAGTGGGTACTACAGCTGGTATCTGAGGTGGTTTTACCCAGGTCTCACAGCCACACTTCCCTTTGGGCTTAAGGTTTTGCAGGCAAACAAACCACATCCTGTGTTTCACATTGCCCCTTAATTTGATTCACCTATTTCTCACTGTCTGCAACACTGCATGAAAAGGGTGTGAAGGAAAGACACACACACACAAAAAAAAAAAAAAAATCAATCTGAAGAACACAATCCTTATTTAACCACCTGACATCTCAGCAATGTGGGAGGCTGAATAGACAGACCAACCCAGCCTGGAGAAGAACATTACCCAGTTAAACTAATCTTCACTATAAATACTGTAGCAAATTAGAAATTCCAGCAGAAGCCAAATTTTAGACAAAGGGAACCCCACGACGACCACAACTAAAGATGTAGCATCAAAACCTTGTCCTGAATTTTTACTCCTCAAGCTCAGAGCCTCGTGATTCCTTGACACAATGCAATAACATCCTTGGCCTCCTGGATGATTTCTATACCAGCCAACACATAAGTCTTCATTCTGGCAGCAGGCAGCCGCAATCATTGCCCCATCCTGTGTTTCCATAATTCTTTAATAACGACCAAATATTATAGTTACCTCCATATCTTCTTCCTCCAGGGTTTGTTTACCCTCCCCCCTTACATCTTCCCCGGCTTCTGCTGCTGTTACATGTTACTCAGGGCTAATAGGGAAAGCAAAACATTTCCTTCACAGCCTATAGGAGTGTAAACAAATACAGCAGCTCAAAGTGTGGCTGGGTTTCTGCTTCCCACTGACTCGCTGTCATGTCAGGCACAGTCGGTCACCATGGCAATGAGATGCCAGAACCCATTTCCAAACTTTCACGAGTCTTTAAGGATGGGTGGAGAAGTTCACAACAGATTAACTCGGTCAAAACCTTCTGCTTCTTCTTCATCTCGTGAGCTGTTACAAACACCACTGCCATTTTCTTGCAGTCATTCATTGGTCACAATTATTTGCAGATGAATTTTAACAAAGAGCTGATGTTATTATTAACGTACTTTAAATACAGCCGCAATGTGAAGATCAGAACTGTGGGATAAGTTCACACTGCACTAGATACTGAAAAAAATACAGGCCAGAAGGATGGTTTATGGCCCCAGTAATTTGGCAAGTATCACAGATTAATCATCAAAAGCATTACTGGGGAACTTCACACATTTAAATGCAATTTAGTGTCACTGGAACTGGAGGTCACAATGCAATTCCCTCTTCTGAAGGAATAGAGGTGTGTTTTCTGCAGGCCTGGTGTAACTACTCTGTAATTTTAGTCTAAAACTCCCATTCAACACATGGAGAAAATTTTCTAGAATTACTACCAAAAGCTAATACAGTAGGTATATAAGCATCACTAAAACCCATTTTCCTTTACAGACTCACAGTTGGTAGCACAATAAAACATGAGCTACGATGCCATCATAACCCAGCAAAAGCTGCAACATCACAGCTCTGGTAAAGGAAACTATTCTGATTGTGACTCTGCTAATATCTTCTTTATTTAAGACAAGATTTAAGAGCTTTTTTAATTTGTCCACGTTGCAAATATTAAGAGATACAAAATTTCTAATAAAAGGTTTTCCTGCTATTAACTAAAACCCAGGCTTCTGCCTCTCCCACATCCTAAATATAAGGCAAATAACATTACCATACTTTCAATATTTGCTTTTAAAGTAAATGGAAAAAACCCCAGAGTGTCTGAACTTGCTCCAGAAGATGACATTGTAACCTTTACAAATGAACTACAGAAGCAGAGAAAGAAAATCATGTTTCAGCCATCATGTGCCTCTGCATTATTAAATGCATAATCAGTTTCCAAGACTTCCTGAAGCAAAAACCCAAGTGGTAAATTCAATCTCACTCTGCCTTTTAGCCTGAATCCTTGTATTTACTGCATCCAAGTACAGAAGGCATCCTCAAGCCAAAATTCTAACCCTAACAATCCAGCACGCCACCTGAAAGCTGATGCACATGTCTTTATGAAATCTTTAAAGCTTGACGTAATCAAAAGTTATTTTGCAGCACTAAAGCAAACAGAAGACTAAATTTTCCACCCCCCCACAGGCTGCCCATCTTTCCTTCGCTGCTCCTGGATGGTTCTGTAACATTCCAAGCCACATCTAGAAAAATAGGATCCCTTTTCTCCCCTAAGCACGTCCAATAGGTAGAAGAAGTGCCAAGTCAGATATGTCCATTGCATCAAGAAATTCGATGTCTAAATGGATTTTTAGGATTCACATTGGTCCAGATGTATGTTTATGGACTCTAGACATGACATACATGTGTACATACATACATCCCAAACTTCCAACAAACACCCAGTTTCTCACTGGGCAGAGTTTGCAAATAGCCCCGTACACAGTCGAAGTACAGCAGTGTTTTACCCGAGTTGATTTCAGGATATAAACAAGCCAAGGACTGGAGGCAGAGGTAATATTTCCAGCTGCTATTTTTGGAAAAAAACAGATCATCTTTTGGACAATAGAGCTGTCTTTGATCTGAGCAAGAAACAAAAAGCTTTAAAGCTAAAAGAGAGGGAGAACAATTGCTCTGAGTTTCAAGCTGATTATACCAATCAATAACAGTCTAAAAAGAGATCACTCCTTCCTACGGATATTGCTGCATTGGCATGGTAGCCAGCAGTGTGGAATGTCCCAGGATGCTGCCAGCTACCAGTGTCCCCAGTCCCACAAGGACACTATGAGGGCAAGAACATTCCAGCAACATCCTTTTCAACAAGCGGCACTGAAAAACAGCACAGACCCAGCTCTCGACCATGTTGCTCTAATTCATCTCCATTTCAGGTCTAAATTTGTTTTGTGCCATGATCTGCATTAATGTGCAGATTCAGGTCCAGAAAATGTCAGTTGTAGAGGCAATATTTGTCTTATGGGAAAACAAGCGGGTAAGTTCTTCAAATAATAACATGATTGTTTTTAGGTCAGGTTTTATTGCAATAAAAAAAATTTACCTCTCTCAGAAGTTTTGTAACTGCTTCTCTGTTGTCTACATTATCTCTTGACAAGATAACAGTTGGCAAGACACAAGCAAGCAGAAAACAAGGCATCAGACAGACAACGTATCCCTCACCAAATTAAATCAATGTCTCTTTTCATCTTGGATTGTCTAGAACAGGAAACTAAGGAGGATATGGCTCATTTTGGCCAGAATGTTTGGATACATTCTTAATTATTTTGAGGGGTGTGTGCACATACTCCATCCCTCTGTAGTAACTCTTTGTGAGCATTTTTATACTCCTGCTTTGATTAGTATAGTCCAGATATTAGTGACAATAATAAATGTTGATACAATTCAGATAATTCTGAACTGACTACAAAATCACTTGAGCAAATGTAAAGTCATTGAGTCATTAAGACTAAACAATCTGTTTCTTTTCCCAGAAAGTAAAAATTTAATTTTCCCATCCCTTCATTAATATAATCTATAATTTTGCTCTGGGTTATTTGTTAACAGTAGAAACAAATTCTTAAAGGGTTATTTCCCTTATGGAAATCAAACCCCGAACAATTTGAAGCACCTACTGCTATAAAACTTTTTTTTTTTTAGTCTTTGCTCAAAATTCAGGGGGTTTTGCATATTTCATAGACCATAATTAAGTAATTGCAAATTTAATCTCCTTAAGTGTTTGAAATGTGGACGTTTCATTTTCATTAATTCCAAATTCTGCATTTGGATGCTTAGATTAACATATAAAAGAATTTTGCTGGAGGAAAACATCACTAAACTGTGTATAAAGCTTGGATACAGCAGCCTGATGCTCCCCAGTGTTTGATAGAGGTATATATCAAAGGATCTCATCCCATCTAAAGAAAACAGCCAGTTCCTACTGATTGCAATCAATATTTGGATGTTGTCACAACTTACGTATTTACCAAATTAAATATGTAGTTAGAGATGGGTGACAGTCTATCTACTCTCACTTGCCTGCCAGCTTCAGCTGCTCCTAAGAGCATTCAGTGATCACGATAGACTTTGGATCTCAGCCGAGAAGGGAATTCCAGAAGAAGACAGAGTTGGTCAGGCATTAAGGGTTTCCCCACTCTAACCTTCCTTCTTCTAAGTTTATCGAAACCCTAAGTAAGTATCCTTCATCACTTTAGAGATTTTTAACAGTTTGAGGGCATTAGATGACATTTAGGGGAAATACGCTGTTCTGTCCAATAAATAAATCATTTTTGCAGAGGAATTTTGATCAGGACTTGGCAGTAAGCATTTAAACAATGTGCATCTCAGCCCTCCTGTACAGCTGAGCAAATGATTCAGAATTGCTTCCTGCTTATGTTCAGCTCATATATTTGCAGCTGCTCTAAAGTGTAATGTGAACATCTAGGCTAACCTGAACGTTTGTCTTTAATCAAGTTACTTACTTCAGCTAGGACTTAAACACACAGAAATTTGAGCCTGTGACAGATTGTGGGAATGACATGGAATTGGTTGGGCAGCTTGACTGGAGGAGCTTCTGTTGAGCTTCCATCACAAGACTGGTGATTTTGGGAACAAGAAATACAAAGAACTGCAAGGACAGCGAAGGCAGCAAGATTCATTTGTCCTTTTATAAAATATATTCAACCTTTTATATTCCACAGCTTTTTTCACTTTCAGAATAAGGATGAATTGAAGTTCACAGGAAAAACTGTATAAGAAAAAGTACAGATACTTTTTTGATCCTTTCACCCTCTCAAGAGTTATGAATTTTTGTGGTCTACATCTATTCATCTCTGCTCTGTAGAAATTGTCCCAGATACTTTTGTATACAGAAAATTTGAAGCTGAATCTTTGAGCAGCAATTACAAAAAAAAAAAACACCCACACAACCCTAACTTCCTGAAAATCTATTCCCTGAGCATAATTCAGAGAAAGCATTTCTTGCAAAGGACTTCAGCTGTGAAATCTTACATCAGGTCTTACTAATTTGGTTTCATTATGGCAGATTTCAAAGTCATACTCTGAAGAGCAAGGAATTAAAATAGGTCAGCAGCACTGTGGGAGAAGTACACAAAAGCAGCATCCAGCCTGCAGTGGTTCAGCATCTCAGGCAAAGCCCTGTGTGACCATCAGCTCAGAGAGACAGGCATGGAATGAGGAGCACAGTTCACAGCAGGTACGGGGCAGGGTGTTCAGAGCGCTGCTCTGTCCCAGCACCTGGCTGCCACTCAGGCTGAACTGCCAACAGCCCTAGATAAGAGCCTTCAGCAGCTAGAAATCTGGTAAAGCTTAATTAATGTGACACTTAGTCCAGCATCCCCACAGCTGACCAGCTCTAATACCTCACTGGTCAGAGGACCAAACCCACTCCTCCCTCCTCCTTCTCACCCCAAATGAAACTCGCACAATCTTCAGCTGATTGTGCCCCTCATTTCCCTTTCAGCTGAATCCATCATTGAAAATAATCACATCCTGAATATATACACCATTTGGAGCTATGGTTTTGTTCCAGCTTAAATCTGATTTCTGCATCTGAATATATTCTCTGTGGGCATTAGGGCAGGAAACAGCACCCTCTTCTCTCTACAGCTCCCACAGCCCTTCTTATTAACTCCTTAAGGGCCAAAAATTAAATATGTCATGAGAATGGTTAAATCACCCTCTGATCATTTTCTTTATCATATTTCTTTTCCTCTTTTGCATATCTTGGGCTTTTCAGATGTTTGTCTTGTAAATTTAGCTTGGCTCTTGTCTCTTTGTACATTCATTACAAGCTCTTTATCACAGATCTGTGAAAAAAAATCATCCTAAACTTTTTCAGTGGAAATGTATTCAAAGTACTTCCAATACACAGCATTGTAGTTACAGGAAACAAGGAGGGATCACTTAAAAGCAATTAAAAATGAAACCTGTTTCGGGACACCACAATGCATTCTGAGCTGAGCTCAGAGAATGTATTTCAAGAGCAATCTGCCCTACTTTTTTATCACATTCTGTCCTTGTGGCTATTGCTATTCTTACAACTTCAACATGTCCTTTTTGCTTTGTTCCCAGCATGTACACACAATTCTTCACATCATTTGGCAGCTTATGTATTACAGTCTTCTGACTAAATTTACATGTATAAGATATATTTAAAAGGTTTTTCTCCGGCATCTGGAGATATATACAACTGAGAGTTGTATGTTTGCAGGTATAGTTTTACATACAATTCCACATGTCCAGTTTTTGGGTGGGGATTTTAATATCATTTATACATCATGCCACAAGTATTTTGATTGCTAAAATAATTATATCATTATATTTTTTATATTTATTGTATATTTATTTATAGTATTTATGTTTATTATTCTAATTAGTAATTGGCATTACTCAATAACTCCTTTCTATATATTTATCAATACTATATTTCGTAGATTTTTCTTGGGAGTCCCAAGTTTATTTGCCTTTTTTTTTTCTTTTTTACACATAAAACCAACATCTGGCATCACTGTGAATTCAGAGAAAAATATTCATAATTCTGATCACATGAACACACTTGTAACTTAGCAAGTCATTCTCTGTATTCATTTTGGAAACAGCTCACATTTTCCCACTAAATGTTTCTCTACTGTGTTTTACCATCCATTACTATATTTCTTACTGGGGGTTTTTTTAGGTTTCTGAGAGAACCAGAGCAAGAACATCAGTCCATACACTAACCCAGCCAGCCCCAAAACAAGGTCACCAACGTGCTACTGTGGAAAACTTCAGCACCACCTTAGCATACATCTCTGTAGGATAGACTCATCTTTCTTCCTTCACTTTTTGGATCCAATCATTTAAAATGAAGGTCAAAAAAGGGGTTGCAGGGAAGGGACACGCAGGGAACACCTGATATACTCAGGTGCGACTTTTAGCCTGCAAGATGTTTTCAAGCTGAGGATGAATAAAGGTTCTACTTTACATCTCTGAAACAAAATGCATAATTAAGCCTGCAAGAGTCAACCCTAGAATGAGGTATAAAGAGTCAAAGGAAAAAGAGACAAAAGCATTCTGGTGTTTGGCTAGTTCCATTTGGGTTTCATTTGCATTAGAAGAGAATTTAGTCTGTTGACAGACCAGAATAAGAAGACAAAAAATTAATTTGGCAGTTTTACGACTAAGCTTAAAGTGCCCCAAGTAGTTCCCTGAACATTCCTCTCTTCTTAAAACAGAAGTACGGATTCCATTTGGACAACTTTAGGCTGGCCATGCATTGCCTGTGGGGTGCTGCTCCTGCCCTGCTGCAGGCAGAGTAATTGTGGGTCAAACACACAGCAGTCGAGTATTTGAGCCCTGCATTCCCAAACACTGTGTACATTTGACCCTCCTACATCAGCAACTGTGCTGCATTCATGAGGTACATCCAAAAAAGGGGAGTCCCAAAAGTGACCTTTCAGACAGAGATGCACATTAATATACTTATTCTCAAGCTGAATCTATACATGTCTAGTTTGTCAGTGAAGGTCTTACCCCCCTTATTTTTTTGGTGCTCAAAGCAAGAGAATTTACTCCTTTTTCCCTCATCATCACACAACTGGGTTAACACTTTCCTTCCAGGATGATATTTTCAGCTGAATCACAAATGGTAGCAGCAGGATGAAGCACAGAGTTAAGTGCAGCCAGAGACTCATACAGAAGGACATATGGGTTGGAATATTGTTACCTGGACTATTTACTGTTCAGTGTGCCTTAAAAATGGAACAACCCCCCTCTTTTTGAACACAAAAACCTGAAGAATAGGATTACTTACTAGGATTTCCTAGTATGTGGCTTCAACATTTGGAGAAGCCTGGCTCCTTTGAGAACACACTGTCCAAGAAAGGAACTGAGAAGGAAATGTGGGAACCTGCACTAATGTCACACATTGTGACATATTGATATATTTGTCCAAAATTCCTGTCGCTGCACATGGCAACAGTACCAACCTACCCTCAGGGAGAAATGCAAACAGATTCTGCTAAAGCACATGAATTATCTCCAGGGAACACAAATCTTGCCCTGATTCTTTTGACCTGCAGTAGAAATGCTTTTACCTTAAATACAACAAACATAAGATTCCATGAGATAATGCTTCCAAGACATTCATTATTTTTATGTCTTAGTAAGCTACCTGGTACCAGAGGAAGAGAGACATTAATTGCCTTCTAGGAGACAAATGGGAGCAACATTTACATGCATATTTTTTCAGAAGTTAATGTACACATCTAAATACCTTATTGCCTAGATGACACGTAATAAACTAGGAAAGGGTCCATTCATAGCATAACAAGGGTTCATAAGAGCTTGATTTAGGATGCATACTCCAAACTGTACACCTCCTAAGACAGGTATGGTGAGAAAAACAAAATGTGTTATTACACATTGCAGGGCTTAGTCATCACGCTTACATTGGAAGGACAAAGTTGCCTTAGACATAAATTCATGTGCACCTGCACTACCTTGGTATCAAAACAGATCTGCCAAGCCACATGGGGCCAACAATGAACTAAACTGCTATTTCACTTGTTACACTGTTATTGGCAGTGTAACTGGATGTTCACCTGCCTACCGAGGCGTTTGCAAATCTGAAAGTCAGAAAAAGACCATTGGTGGGAGCACAAGCTGCTCTTGCAGTCCTGACACTCAGCTGGGACTCAGCACAGCTTCATATTGATCCTTGCTCTCAGGATAAAGCATCCCCAGACAGCCTGTATCCACCTGCATTTATGGATGGACACAAACTATTGTCTAGTGGCAAGTGGGAATAAATTACTTTTTTTACCTTGGGAGACTCCTAGAGACATTTTGTTTTCACATCCCTCATCATCTTCCTGAATTAGTCTTCTCTAGAGCTTGTATTTGCTAATTAGGGATACAACAGAGCACCAAGCTCTGCTGCTGGCAATATGGAAAAAGCTTTTGGTATTCCCTCCAATAGCAACTGGTTTTCTTAATCCAGTTCTTTATTATATAAATTGCTGATTTTTCTCTTGAAGATGTCATATTAAAAAAGAACAGAAACCTACCTTTAAGCTACATTGTTTAGCACTATCAAGCCACACTACTAAAAATCTGTGCATATATCCCATAAACTTCCAGTCCAGTTTTTCACAGTCCATTGTAGTACACCAGTCAACTGCAATGATGGCTCACTCTATATCCTGAGAATCTGACTCCTGTGTGAGAAGTGGTGGCAGGACAGGAAGCAAACTATAAAATCACCAAGTTCAACCATCAACCCAGCACCACCACCATGTTCACCACCAAACCATGTCCTCAAGTGTAGAGTCATAAAATAATTAAGGTAAATGCCAACTTGTATCACATTAATCAGTTATTAATGAATATTCACTGTTATTAATTATAGAATCACAGAATGGTTTGTGCTGGAAGGGACCTCAAAGATCATCTTGTTCCATGCCAGAGGAAGGGAAACCTTCCACTATTCCAGGTTGCTCCAAGCCCCATCCAACTAGGCCTTGGACACTTCCAGGGGTGGGGAACCCACAACTTCTCTGGGCAATATGTTCCAGTGCCTCACCACCCTCACAGGGAAGAATTTACTCCTAATATCCAATCTAAACCTACTCTATTTCAGTTTGAAGCCGTTCCCCCTTGTCCTATCACTCTGTGGTCTTGTAAACACTCCCTCTCCATGTTTTTGTAGGCTCCCTTCGGGTATCCCTTCGAAGGCCACAGTTAATCTCTCAATTTTGAGCAGAGAGAAATACCTGCTGCCAGGCTCTGGTATTTGAATAGAAACAAACTGTTAAAGTATGTAAAAATAAAACAAGGTGGATCCATTTCAAGAGCAACTTATTTCCTGTTTGCAGCTAATTTTCATTCACTCACATGATGACCAAGGAAAGAATTTAACAGATGATCCTCTATGCAAAGTTGTGTTTATCTTGTGATTTTGAGACTGGTTGTGTCAGGGGAAGGAAAGGCAGCAGCCAGGTAGACAGGGAGGGAGAGAAGCAAGACCTCTGGGACACTACACATCTATTAAAGTCTATTTTATTCTGCATAAGCTTGGTCCAGTGCATTAACAAGCATCAGTACTGGCAGGGAAAGCTTAGCATACAGCCCCTGAGGGGTCAGGAAACACAGATGAGAAGCAGCAATATCAAAAAGTAAAATGAAGAGGAAACTGTCCTAGATCTGAAAAAAAGTCATTAATTGAATTATCTTTCTAACTGTGAAGTCACAAAGAGAGGGGAAAAGGAGAATGAAGTGAAATGGAAGAAAAAATAGTCTTCCTGGATTTATCTTTAAAAGAAAAAAACCTTTATGGTCTTTCCCTAAATTTTTAAGTGAAAAATCCAAAACCTTTCCAATTTCAAAAATCCTAGGAAGGGCTTGGACCACGATACACATTTAATATAATATTATACCTCATGGGAACAATGGGGTAAGTGAATAAAAATTATTAATATACTTCATTCATGAATATTTCTCAACAGGTGAGCTGTGGAGGAAGAAGGAAAAGAGGAAAGGAAACTTAAGAGGAATCTTGGGTTTTTATTAGTAATACGTAGTAGTAAAGCACCTGATGAATAACACATGCACTGATCTGTGCATTAAATCAGTTTTTACAGGAGACTACCACAATTAATATGTTCTTCGAATTGCCTTGCCCTGCCTACTTTTAAATCTATTAAAAAATTAAGACAGCAGATTCTGAGGGCACGCTGACATAGTGGTTTATATGGGGGGGCCACTGAATCACAGCAAACAAAACCCTTTCTAAAAGAGAAACCGTATCAACACTGTGATATTCGGAATCAACACAGAAGAGACCTCGAGAAGAACCACCTCCCACAGGCTGATCTCTCCTTCCCCCACCAGGCAGCAATGCAATACTTCCAGCAGGAGCAGATTTACTTAATCACATCATTAAATCCAGCCAGACCAACTTTCAAACCCTGAACTGCTCAGTGTTTTCTGATGCCAGTCTGTGTTGGCATCTGAAAGCCTTTAACGAATATTAGGGATCTATAACTAGAATTTGAGATCCAAATGTCTGGCTAAATATCTCTGTAAAGCCACAAGGTGGTCGATAAAAGTCGTTTGCATTTTTAATGCTTCCTGTGACACGTCAAGACACTTGAGCTGGTGTTCCTGAACCTTGGTTCTGGGAAGATGCAACAGTAAAGACACAGTGAGGTTCCCAAATTCTTGTGTGGGCATACTTAATGCAGAATTTCAGCAATATTGTTATTGTCCCTTACTTCCTGGTGTTCTCCTGAGGAAAACCAAGAAGTCTGTGTAAACAGACTGTGCTGTAAACATAGATGATGGAAATCTACCACATGAATCACAAAACCACAAATAATGACATCAAAGTAATGATAACAAAACCAAACACCCTGACTTCACATGAGTTGACTCTGATTTCACATCTGTGCACACATAGTAACCAAATGAGTGCTCTTAATTTCTACCTAGTCATGTTAGCAATTTAGGAGTTTAGCTAATGTAATTTGATTATTTTTATAACCTTTTGAAGAGGAGACAGAAATCAGTAATTTATACAAATTACCTGCTTATGAGCATGCTATCTGTCCTAGGCATGGCAAGTACACAGCAAAATGGAATTACAATTTAACAAGAGTCTGTTGAAAAACATTCATTATTCTTCAGAGATTTTTCATCACTAAGTTTTCATAAAACTAGAGTTGAAAAGAAGTCAAAAAATAAAGCAGTATTATTTATTCAGGTAAAAATCAAAGTATTACTTTTTTTCAAAATTTTCCAAGAAAATACTTTGATTTGGAAAAATGTTTTTTAAACAAGATCTTGAGGGGTGGGGAGGGTTGAAAAAAAACTATGTACCTTCACACCTCTAAAAATAATGCTTGGAAAAGTCTTTTTATTAAAAAAATATAAAGAAGAAAGAAAGAAAAAGGAAAAAAACATTTCCAACTTTTTGTACCTGGCCCTGCTTTACCAAGGGTCTCCTCTTTTGAAAGAGACCTACACATGATAAATAAACTCCTAATTTCAGGATTAGGTCACAGAGCTACTTCAAAAACAACCAAATCATTTCACGCACTTCGAGTGCCATTAACAGATTACACAGCATCTTTTAATTTTGGGTTAGAAAACCAGTAACAGATGGAGATCTATGATTTTAACTTGCTAGAAATGGTTGAGCTTTGAAGATAAAGACAAAGGAATAGGAAATGCTTGGTAAAAGCGACAGACAAAATTCATGAGGGCCTGTAGTGCAGTGGAACGGCGAGATGAACACAATGGTGTCAACATCAAAGATACAATTACCTGGAAAAGCAGAAAAAAGTCCTTCCACTACAGGTATTAAAGTAGGCAGCACTTTCCAAAACCCTGAGCACACAAAAATTATTGTCGCTCCAATGGCTTCAACTTATACCACCATCAGCAAGAGCTCAGAGACCGCGGTGCCTGCCTTGATCTCCCTCACACTGCACAGCACTCAGCCATGGTGCAGAGTGCACACCATACCCTGAAACAGCTTATTTCTGGGGAACAGACCATGAGCTGGGGTAAATCTGCCTGGGCCTCTAAAGTTTCCCTGTAGTCTACCAACAAATTAAGAGAACTCATTCAATTATAAGAAAACTGAGCATTACGAAACAGTGTTTCTGAAGATCACGACACACAATGCGTCTGATGCTGATGCTAATCCTTAATTGTGCAAACACTTCAAACTCCTGGCTCCAGCAATCTGGATTTGAGCTGTATATGATTATTAGCGACAGTGTCTTCAGTGAGCCTCTCTGTTCCTATGACTTCTTATTTGTGCTTTTAAATGAATGCAGTGCTACTATATTCCAGAAAAGCCATAAGCACACAATTCCTTGCTTGTTAAAATGTCTTTACTAACAAGTTGCCTGTTTCACTTGTTTTAGCAAGATGGAAATAAACATATTTTCATTTGCGTTTCATTAAATTATTCCACAACGCATATGCAGTGTCTTGATGCAGTTTGAAAGGTGAACAGATGGGATTTTATTTTTAGCTCACGTTAACACAGCTCATCAAACACTCATTTGCCTGATATACTATCATAATATAGCTTACTACTCAGCCTTTAAAGTATATCTTTGCCTGCCTTGTAACATCCAAATGACAAAAGAGAACTGTATGATAAATATTTAATTACAATCATAATGATCGCTTTGTCACTGAAAACTAGCAACTGTAAGTGAATGGAAGAACTTGGGTTTTAAAAAGGAACATTTAGCAACTCTGTGCTACTGAAATCAAAGCACATCTTTAATCATAGTCTTTAAAATACAGGCTTCTTCAAGATTGGAATAGTGCTTCAGGGGACCAAATATGTGGGTTTGTATTGATACATGAGGCATTTACAACACCTGTTAGGTATTAGAAGTAGACTGAAACTATCTTTCAGTAGTTAACTATATGTGCCTTTAACTGCATACAGCAATTTTGTAATGTTGCAATATGCAACAATGCCTACAATAAAATACCATCCACAAAAGCATAGGATAGAATGATAAATAGACATAAGGACTACAACTAACTCGTGCTTCTTCACTCAATTCACGACATAGAATCTGGTGTAGCCTCCACACCGCACTTTTAAATATTGTCTGTGTTTCACTGGGTGAAAAACAGCACGCAGAGCAAAGACCGAGTTTCCCAGGTTTGCATGGTACAACCTGAAATTTTACGTGTTCTTCGTACATACCACTCTACAGTCCATCTAGTCACCCCTTCAGTGGGATTTATTGGCCAAAGGATATCAGAGTCAATCCCCAGCCCACAGCACAGAGAGGTATTTGTGACTCTCACAGTCATGACAGTTGTAAAGAAGCAGAGAGCAAGAGCCCTCTCAGATATTTTATCGGTATCTGAAGGCAAAGATGCAAATGGTTCACCAGAGCACCTCCTGTTCTTATGACCATCTTGCAAGTTTTAGGGGAATCTCAAAAACTAAAGAGGAAAAAAGGACCACAGCTCTGCAGGTGGAGAAGCCACCACGAGCTTCCTAATGTTGTGTGTTTGCTAGTGCCGAAACTCAAGGGTGAAAGCACACACTGCACATTTTACTGTAATCACAAAAGGGCACAAGAGACTAAACTAAAAAAAACACAAAACCTAGAAACAATCAAATTCCTGTTTGACCCTGGATCAGCTGTCTTGGCCCTACTATACCACGTCTGTGTCCTTCAGTACCTACTTCAGAAGTACAATCCTCCTGCAGTAGGGCCTGCAAGGGTGACACAGACTATTAGCATGTGTTAGATGGTGTTAGAGTCAACATAGCAGCTTCTCTCCAAATAAGAGGGAGGTTTCTGCGGAGAAATGGCCAATAATTTTCACATGACAGAGGAGGTGAAAAGTTTTCACACACAACTCAAACCCTGCTTTTCATTTTCAAACAGAAAATGTGCTGTCAGGAGCAGAATAACTTTGAGAAACCACCACAAGAACCAACAAAAAGGAGATTTTTATTTTTTTTTTTAATGAAGCTGTACCTTTAATGGTCATCAATGCTGTCATTTGAAAATGTTGGGGAAAATTGGAGAAATAGCAGGCTGAAATGTGAAAGATAAAAATAAGGTCCTGGTGCCTCACAGAGCTTGAATTTCATCTTTGATGGGCAAGGCTAAATGTGCTTCCGTACCACTTACTGATAAATCAACTGAGGGTGAGCAGATGCTACCCTCTCCCTCAAATTTTTGCTCATGCTCTGTGCTTCCATCTGTATTACAAATGTAAGAGACAATAGTGATAATAAAGTACCCAGAAATAGTACAAAATCCCATGTGAAGAAGATAAATCAAATGAGACAAGTCAGCTATATATAAAGGGCCTAAATTATTCAAGCTGCCTAAACACCCAGAAGTGCACTCGCAGCTTTATACTAATGATTGCAAATTCCAAACAGCATTGCTATATTTTTCTTAGTTTCTTTTTTTTTTCCTCCCTCAAACAGTTAGGCACATAGGAATTAAGTCTTTAAATCCATATTTAGTCAGCAGACACTGTACTAATTAATATGGAAAACAATGACCATAGGAAAGGGCCAGATGGCTTGAAGACACAGAATGAAGCTAAGCTGAGAGAGATCTGTGTGAAGATAACAAGCTCATACTCGAGCTTTCTTAAACACTGAAAACTTATAACACAGCTCTTTAATAAATAGATTTGATTTGAAATAACAATTTAAGGAAAAAGGTCAGACAAGTCCCCACATTTAGTCATCAATAAAGCTTCTCTCCAAGCTCTTTCTTTCAATCAAATCACATGAGAGAGGTAAGATTCTTTCCCCAAGGATGCTGATCAATGTGATGTTTGAAATATTCCATCCCACACTAACAGTTAGAAATATTTCCTTGCTCTTTGTTGGTAACTTCTCTAATGCAAGAATTAAATCTAAAACAGGGAGAGACACAAGAAATAAGACTAGTGCTTGTGCAGTATTAAAATAAATTAAGTTTTTTTCACAGATCATGTATTTGATATATGTCTTCAGAAGACAAAAGAAAGAAAACAGGGTTTGATAATTTAAATATGAATATCATTCTCCCTTGTGAAAACTGAACCCTCAGTAAGAGACTAGGTATTTTAATAGAAGAATCCCAATTCCAAATTATCCTTAGTAGGACCACTGCAGCCTGTAGCCCTAGAAAAATACTGCAAAAAATTTGTATTCCTATTAATTTGTAAATTCAAAAAACCATGGAAAACTAGCTGCAGTCATCTATTGTTTCTAACTATTAATCAGGCAGCTGAGTAGGTGAGTTGAGGGGAAGCATCAGACTAGAGCTGTGCTGAGTTTCCCTGCCTTGGGCTCATTAGCCAAGAGAAGAAAGGGAGGGACAGGTGTTGGGAAATGTTGCTGAAGTAGCACCAGCATTCTGTTAAGGACATAAATAACACAGGGCCAAAAGGGTACAGGAGCATTTTGGAAGACAGTTTGGCTGAAGGGATTCTTCCAATGGCAGGCTATTGGGAAGGACAGACTCTGTTATTCTTGGTAGGAGCAGTGAAATCACACAGAAGTACGTATGTGATTTGGAGGGATAATAAATTAGAATAAAAAGCAGGCAAGTGTATAACCCCATGAGCAGAACAAATGCATGGCATCCAGCCATTTCTTATGGTTTCACTGATTCACTCCCTTCTCGATGTGCCAGAGAGCTGTGACAAACTAAGTCACCAAAATTAGTAAGTTTAAATATCCCCCACCTCCCAGAAGTACGGGGTTTCATCCTAAACCGCAGCTAACAGGGAAAAGAGAAGTTGGTCTAACAAAGTTTTTGATCTGTGAATGCACCAAAGCATTCTTAAACATCCCAAACAAAACAATTCATAACCATGAAAAAATCAGGGAAAAGCCTAAAGTGTAAAACAACCCACTCAGTGTCATGAAGTGAAACACAACATTTCACATAATCTCATGCTTTGCTTTTGTAGATATTGAGTAAAACACAGAATATTATGAGCAACCTTTCTTGGCACAAGTTTCAAAATATAGAGAAAACCAGAAGCAGAGACCTGGTCCGGGTGCTGCACATTTCAGCCTGAGGTTTAAACACCTGACTGAACATTCCCACTTCATACATTTATGGAAGCAGCTCTTACCTGGGTGCTGACAGTAACTTTCCTTGGTTTACTTTTCAGCTGCAGTAACACAAATTTTAATCCACCTTTCCCCTGTGCAATCTCTGTAAATATTGCCACACCTGTACACAACCAGCAGTCGTGTTAATCCTGACTTTTACACCTATTTGTTCATTAGCCATCCCTGCCCTTCAGTATTTGCAGCATCTAATAAGAGACCTGGCAGTCAAAATCTCTTCACAGGAATCTATTTAGGGTAAAGAACATAAAAAAATTCTTCAAATTATTAATTTTCTGCTGCATTACATCTTCACATCGTTGCTAGTTCACATTTTTTTATGCTGTGTTAATCAACTGATCTTTGCCCCATTTTTAGCATCAAAGACCAACAAAAATTGGGAGTTTCTCAAGAAGCAAAATCGGATTTTTTTTCCCCACCACAATCGCATTTCCTAAGTGACAATAATATTGGAATAGAATAGAAGATATAACTAGAAATAGAAAATATCTATTTCCTGGTAGATAAATAGAATTGCCATTTTGATCACACCATAATAAGTTTCTTATTCCTGGACTAATTTTCAAATGAGTTTACTTAATTTTAACTTCTCTGGCAGCTTAAAACAAGATTTTGCAATGCTGTTTCAATTGATGGCCAGTTTTCATGGACTTACAGACATATTTTTTTATTAAAATAAGCAAACCCAAGAAATTATTTAACAGAAGATAAATTCTGCAGAGAAATCAAGAACATGGCACATAACCTGCACCTAAAAAAAAAAAGAGTCTGAAAAGCACTCTACTCAAAGTCTCATTAAACTTCAATTTATTTCTATGTTGTTTCTGTGTCTCAATATAAAACTCTCTAACCTTTCACCTTTCCAAGATGTAAAATTAACAATCCTGACATTTACAGGATATTGGTTTAAAAAATGTCAGTAGGGGGAAATAAAAAACTGGAAAGAGAACAATATTTATCAGTTTGCAGAGATTGGGCCATGATAAACGCTAACGTTACCCTTGACAAAATTATACACCTGGAAGTATTTTTCTCTTCACAGCAGAATTTTCTGTATTTCTGGCAGGTGACATTTATACAAAGTGTACGACAAGAATTACTATGGTAACAAAAACATATTTTAAAAGTGATTATCTTTCCTATTTCTCTTTCATTTTTCTTTCAGAAAAGTTAACTCGGAGCACTAAAAAATCCTTATATTCTTTTTCCTTGGCTCTGCTACTGAGTTTCCTTAATTATTGGCCTTTGGTCAAAGATGCTGGGCTGTCCACAACTCTTAGTACTGTGAGGTGTTGCACAGCTTTTCATTTCATATTCTAAGGCATGTTGCAAATCACAGTTGTAATACTAAAGGATTCCACCAAAGACACTCCCTTAAATTGCATCTGAAAAATAATAGATACACTACAAGGACCAACTCCTGGGATATTTAAATTAGATGGAGAAAAAAAATCTGGAGACAAACATACCATCCAGTGGAGAACAATCCCAAAGGAAATGGAAAGCACCTATTAGTTTTACTTCTACTGCTCTATAACTTACATGATTCTGTTCAAACAGACATATAGCTCCTTTCCACTGAAATAAGAATATTTTATTGATTTCAAACTCTCTCATAAACCTGAAATATTTTAATTACCAAATAATCCATTTTGCATTTCACAGGCAGCAATTTGCTGAGTAACATAAACCTAACAAAACAATGCCTGATTGAAAAAGTGAAATATGTTCCCGTAAACAGAAAGTACCTGGTGTGTCCTTGAAGTCTATTGTTTTGGGAAGGTGCCAGAGAAAAATATTAAAACCCATAATGCACAAGAGAATTGTCTTGTTTTTAATAAGTCAACTTCTGAAATTTTCATAGATTAACATAAGCCCAAAACCCTCCAACATCTGCACTTCAAAAATGCTCACAAAACAGGGTAGGGAGATAAAAAGGAATTGTCTGCTACAGAGTCCACTCTAAAGACAGGCAAGAGAAAGCTGATAAGGGTCTTCATTCATTGATGTTCAAACACATTTGTTCTCAGTCTGATGTTACTTAACTCATAGCAAATAATTATCTGCTAAAAACTTCCTTCAGCATCCAGTACTCCTCTTAACACCAGTCCAGTATCTTCAAAGCCACATTTGGCAGCACTGCAGCTCACATACAAAAGCAAATGAAAATCTGTGCTCTCCTCATGTCAAGCCTTGCAGACCCCTGTGCTGGAGCCCAAGACTGCCACAGGGACTGCTCCAAGCTTCCACACACTAAGTCCGCTTCACGGTTCTATTAATTATTAAAAGCAGTTTTATTATAAGAAAGAATTGTTATCCCACTTTACAGATGAAGCCACAGATAAACAAAGACAAAGACGTATCCGCAACAAGTATGAGAGATACTAAAATCAGATCTCTAACCCAAAGGAGATAGTGACATTCTGTGGGCTCTGTCACATTTGCCCTTCTTTAGCATAAATAATTCTTGGTTGTGTCAATCAGAGTGGTTTGCAAATGCATTCGAGGTCTGGACGGTGTCCACAGAAATAGCACATTACAGCTGAATATGCAAGACCATTACATTTCTTAAAGCTAGGCCAAAATCAAACAGTGCAGAAATGAATATAACACTTCTCCCCAGGCTACAGAGCTCTATGGACTCCACAGTTTTGCCTGAAGCTCTACAGTTCACATGATAGAGAGACATGGATTTAAACTTCAACTCTTGCTCACTGTAAATACGTATACTATGGCATTGAAATTACCAATCTGCTATAGCAATGTAGCTTTAGCCTGCAAGAGGCAGAGAAGCAGAGAATAATCACTGTAAAAATAAAGCAAGCAGATTATTCTCTTAATTTAAGATTTGGGAGGAGTTGTGGTGTTTTCAAGATACATTAGTGCATTAAAATTGAACTCAATTTTAATCTCCTTTCTTGACTTGCTTTTATCTCCTAGTCCCCCATTCTTTCTGATGAGTATCTGAAATGTTTTGAACCACAATGTGGTCACTCCTTAACAAAGCTCCACCAGAAAACTCCTTTAAAATATTTGGACTTTTTTTTTTCCCATTCTTTCTGCAAACCGCAAGACAAGGGAAAAGGAGAATAAAAAACTAAAACAACCCACAGTTGGTTTAGTTGGAAGAACTGCAGTGGTTTTCTTTGAGCAAAGTTACCTAAATCCACACCATCAGTGCCTGTACATGAGCATGAGGAGTAAATTAGAGGTACCCACAGTGCACAGACCAGATTAGCCAGCACCTGCCTGGGAAGTGAAGGAGCAAGTGCTCATTTTGGCTCTCAAGGTTCTTTGCTGGCTGTTACAACTGCAGTGTGTAACCATCACACAGCAGTTCTAACACAACCATTTTTGAGCAAAATTGTTATCAGTACCAAGGCAAAGTCATTTGGATGAACGTTCCCTTCACTGCCAGCTTCTGGGCACAGATATGTAAGAGGCACAAGAAGAGAATGCAACTTTCTGTGAGTTTGGATGCAATGTGACATTTCATTGCATTCTGCCTCAATTAGCATTACAAAAGCCCAGGCCTTGCTTACCCTTTGTTTTTATTTCAGTCGTTCCTCAAATGTCCTGACTATCCCTTCTGTCCCCCTGACATTTCTGTCTTCCAGAGACCAAGCCAGAAATGCTAAACATAGCACAAATGCAGTGTAAGGGCACCCATAATCTGCTTTTTTATGCCACAAAACTGTGCACCTCCAAATTCTTCCTACACCAAATTCAAGTCAAATAAGCCCTCTGGGTCATGGTGTCTGGTGAGAGCGGCACTGAGGCGGGAGAAGGTGACCCCATCTTTGGGGCATCAGAGTCCCAGAGACAAACCTCTGGGTTTTTTCCTTCTCACTGTTGGACAAAAGAACAGGAGAAACCTCAAAGCCTAGGAAGGGAATCTGAAGGACAGCCAAAGCACGAGGAAGGGCCAGCTGAACAGCGTGGCACTCCTCGCCAGATGCAGCTGCGGTCAGAGGCCTTGCCCGGGGCTTTATTTAAAGCATGAAAGACACTCTGCTGAATGTTCTGCTTCCTGACTCTGGCTTGTGATGCTGCCCACTGCTGTTTGAGGTGCACAAAAAAGCCTCAAACACTAGAGCAGCCATCCTCTGCAACCCTTATTTCCAGTTAGGAGGACTTTTTTTTTTTTCCCCTTGTGGTTTTGGAGCTTTAAAGTTTTGGAATAAATCTGTCTTAACACCCGCACTTAAAAATGCAAATTCAGCAATGAGGCTCCCGAAGAGGAGCGTTTATTGAAAACGTAAGACTCTTATGCACTAAGCCACATTATCCAGGAGGGAGGAGACCTGTGGGAAGAGGAAAAAAAGTGAGCAAGCTCCATGCAAAATGCATGAGTCTTGATAGCTTCCTCTAGTCCACTACATGCATATTTCATGAATTCATTACAGCAACTACTGCATAAGTCAAATAAGCCCAATTGTTCAAATAAAATGACCAGTTTGATATACAGAAAACAGATACTGTTAGAGGAATACTGACACTCTCCAAGCTGAAACTGCTACATGGCTGTCAAGACTACCCAGGGTCCTGTAGGCTCACCCAGGAGGAGAAACAGGAGAATAGTTATCTCCACAGCATGTACCTGGAGGAAATCTGCTAAAAGGCTGTAGTGACCCAAACACTTATCCTCAAAAACAACTGTAGTAACTGAGCTACAAACTGTACTTTCAGTCACATCCAAAATGAAAGGTTCATAGATGACAGATGATGTTTCACTATTGGGATCTACACAGGGAGAAACACTAAGAAGACAACAAGGATTGAAAATACCCAGCAATACAGAAGTACTCTGTGTTTCATCTTGTGAGACTGAGTGTTTTGTATTCTACACATGGAAACAGCTTGAGAATGAGAGGGGAACGAGAAATTCAGGTTGTCACATCGACACACACAGTTGGTGCTTTCAGCAAAGGTGAATACCAGTTTGAAACTGCTTTATGGTTTCCATATTTTATACCATTTCTGATCATCCTCAAACCCACTCCAGCAGGCACCAACTACACACACAGCCCCTTCTCACACCCTGGAAGTGGATACAGAAGCAATAGGAATTCTGTGTACAGAGCCACAAGGAACTGTAAAGACTGTGCAAAAGTATAAAAACAGTGGCCAATACCAATGGAAATCGTTTTTCCAGCAGACACACCCCTAAGAAAGGCCCAGTTGTTTGCCAGCATGGAAAAACAGACATTCAAAAGCGTTATTCTCCTGGCTGATGAGAAGTCTGAAAACAAAGAACAATAAGCTAAACACCTATTCTCTCTTGAGATTCAGATGAAAACAGAATTTGGACCGAAATAGCTCCAAATTGTGAACAGCAAAACACAGTCTAAGGGAATGCCACGAGAGGGTTCAGAAGAGAAATGGGTGAAATGAAGCAAAAGAGCTCTGCTCCAGAAGGGCATCTTAAGCTCTTCCATAGGTAACAAATGCTCAGTTCACAGCACTGCACTGGACAGAGTTAAAAGTGGAAATCAGCATTATTTCATCAGGTACTTATATCACTACTCTCTCATGATAACACCAATCCAATCTTCCTTTCCCACACAGCCACAGTCAAACAACAACTTAGATTTTCCTCAAAAAGAAAAAAAATTCATTTAATTGTTATGTTTTGGAGGCATGGAAATGTAATGTTTTTATTTCTCTAGTAGTTTGATATTCATTTACAATCAAGGCAGGGTTTTCAAGAGCTGTTTATGTTTAGCAAGCTTTCAACTAGTCACTGTCCAAGTACTGCCTTAAATAAACAAGAATAATAAAAAAGAATATTTAACCTTTCTTTTCTGGATGGAAAATAAATGAAAGTTTGTGAACTTTATACAGTAACATTTGTGCTTTGAATGAGCTTAATGTGCCTCCAGCAAAGCTCTACAACATTCACAGCTTCACAGATTAAAAGTGTGTTCTAATAAAAGGTCAAGAGAAAGAGGAAAATAAAGGAAAGGCCTTCAAGGTCATAAATATATTAGACAGAAAAAGCATTTCTGCTCTGCTAAATGCCTGTTCAAATATAAATCTATTAGTCTGATGAGGTTAAGACCCTAGAATGTAAATTTACATCTGATTTTGAAAAGACAGGGGTGATCTTCCCTTATTTTTCATCTTTCTCTGTTTACTAATTTTCTTCCATTCTTCCTCTGTGCTTTCAAAATATTCCCGAGGTTCATTTAAAAATATTTCAGATTTAAATATTTTAAATATTCAGATTTAAATATAAAACCACATGTACTTAAAAAAATGTTTCATCTGAAGCAGTTAACTACTTTCTGTGAGAAGACAGCATTTAACACTTAGAATAGACAAATAAGCCATTAAAAAAAAATTAATGAAAAAGGTATACAGACTTCGGCATAACAGGAATGCAGTTATTAAAGTCAGCAGAGCAACTAGAATGAAACAATGATTTTTATTTCAGAATAAAGTTTTCACAGAACACAGTGTTCTGGAATTCGTAATATATGACGGCTGCTGCATCACAGCCATTAAGATTATTTTTCCTATTTTAATATTTGTGTTCAGAGTGACTGAACCCAGAGTTGCCAACCCAGCAGCAGTACACCCTTCTCCCTGCACCAAGAAGGGTTTGTTTTTGTAATCTCTCCCTCACACTCGACTGCACCACTTAGGTAAACTCCAGCATTTTCCACCACACCAGCTGAGGTAGGTGGTAACTCCAAACGGCGCAGTGAGATATCACAGCATCTTCTCTGCCCTGGGAGTTGAGCCTACTGCATTTGTCAGCATATTTTATTACAAAAACCAATTAGTTTATATAAAGTTTTACCAAAGTTGTCTTAAATCACACAAGCAATTCTCTGTCCAAAGTTTCAGAAGGGGGGTCTGAACATATGTACAACTTCAAACCATTGCCCAGCCTATATCTGTTATGGAAAGACCTGCTTGGCAATTCCTGTGCTTGTCAAAAGTGGAGAGGAGTGGATTATTCACCCCAGTTTGGGCTTGGGAAAAAAGAGCCCCAGTGTCAAACACCTTGTGACTGAAGCCACACTGATGTTTCTGCTGTATCAGAGGCTTCATTTGTCCTGCAGCTGCACCACTTTTCCCCGTGACTCTCTGCTAACCCAAACCTAATTAAATGGCTGTCATCAAAAGAATTAGCCTGTGATAGTAGAACTCACAAAAATTATTAGCTTATTTAAAAATAATTTATTCTGTTTCTCAGTAGGTGAGGGCTATTAACCAATATTAGATATATATTAAAATGTAGTTATATATTCCACCTCAGTAAGAAATACATACCTTTCATATAAAATTTTATAATGCCGAAACTCCTGCTTTATACTTTCTAATTGATGGTTTTTATTGCTGAAAGGATAATTCGAGCCTTTGTAATAGGAAATACTCATTTAAATTAAACTGTATATTTAAAAAATGCCATGCACAGAAGCAGATTAAATATCATAAAACTTACATCGCTCTATTAATTTTTTCCCCATTTTTTAACACTGTTGTATATTTCCATTTCTAATTTGTTTTGATTGATATACTGTAAACTTTAAGGTTGGTGATCAACCCTGCATCTGTGACCACTTTGGCATTTAGGCTTAGAAAACTTTCATCTTGTATTAAAACACAACCCTGAGCCTGAAAATTCTTGCAAGGTAACGTCTGGTATGTCCTTTTGAGTTTTCCAGGAAAAAAGCAATGATTAACTATACTAGTAAAGTAAATTTTGACATGTAATCAATAAATATTAAGAAAGAAAAATTACAAAACCAACAAAATTAAGCTCACATACAGGACAAGGGGTATCTGATAGTTAATGTTTACCCAAATATTAGTCAATAACAATAACCATCTTCTTTTCTAAAAAAAAACCAAAAACAAACAATTCCAGAATTCCAAGAATTACATGAAGCACGTTTGGGAAGATCTGAAGGCTTTTTAGGTTTACAAAATATAAGGGAACTGAAAACTGGGATTTTGGTTTTATTTCCTATTTACTTAGATATTTCAGAAGGAAAACATGGAAACTTTTGAAAAACTAGAGCTGAAACAGAGTTTTGCATTCATCTCTTCTGTTATGATAATTTTATGTTTTTATGATAATTTTATGATAATTTTAGGATTTAAAATTAAATCTTGAAAAATCTTGATAAAATTAATGTGTTTATGTCCTTTGGGTGAAACCTTTATCTTTGGTGCTCAACAATTAAAACCAACGTTTTCATTATTATTGCCAGCATCACAATGAAAGACAAACTGAAGGCAACATCATTTAAAATTTTTCTTAAAGCAAGCATTAGATTCACTGTCTTAGCTTGATTTAACATATTGGGGAAAAATAATAATTTAAACAACACTTAAAATTCTAGGGGGAAAAAAGGCATATCCTGTCCCCCGCTATGTTGTAATTTTCTATGTTTCACTATGTCAATGGTTTAACTCTGGTTTGCTCTTAAATCTTTGCAAGTGTGTCCTGGATGTTGCAAAGATACAGGCAAATAACTTGACTAAAATACAGCTTGAATGAAAAAATATTCCTAGGAATTGATGAACAGAATATCTAACAGTGAAAATATGCATTAGCCTGTTAAAACCAGAAAATTTGACACTCCTTTTATGTGGCAGATATTCATTCTGATGGAATCCATCACCCCAGCAAAAAAATTTTCCTAAGCCTTCTGTGGGCTGTCAGTAATACTGGTAAAAAGACTTTCAAACATGTCACCTTTAAAGGGCTGATAGTTTTAATTCTTGTTACCTGGGAATTTTTTTTAGGCAAAACATCTCTTTTAAGAGATAAAGACACTTTGTCAAAACCCAAAAATTTCTGTGAAACGGAATTCAGCATGTTCCCTGTCACATTTTTGTGCAAATGTTTTCAAACATCCTATTATCATAACTGCAAATTGAAGGTTCACTAAAAGTGGATATTTTAAAAAAACTGCTGGGTAACCGACAAGCCTTCTTTTTTTTTTTCTCCCTTTAAAGATTTTCAAGACTTTGTGATATCATCCTGACTTAGGATACAGTTTTTCAAATAAAAAAACAAGTCAAAATATAACTTCCTACTTAGGACAGAGTGACAATCACTCATAATTGGAAGTGAACACGATAAACAGGTTTTCCGTTCAACATGTATCAGCTTTCTAAGAAGTCACTGCAAATGTCAGAGGGAGAAAGAGATTTTCTGGTAACTCCACAGATCCATACTTACTGCCAAAATATGTCCTACAAGTCAGTAAGTACTGTCTTGGTAAAAACTCTATATACCATTTATTATACAATGTCAGACAGAAGCAGCCATCAAGCAGATTTTTATAGTTTTTAAGCAGAAGACAATTGCTGTAGAACATACCCCATCACTATTTTCTTGCAAAAAGATGTTGTTCAAACAGCATTTAAAATAATCCTGGACTTCTAGCTATCATTTGCAAATAGTTTTTCTAATATGTACCCTGTGTCCTTTGATAACATTTCCTGTGGCAGAAAATGCCACCCCCTCTATGGGGGCCCAACGAGAATGCCAGATGCCACCTAACACACAACACTCACCAGTGGGTTACCTCTCAAGTACTCTTGATATTAGATGTTTGAAAAACTAAAACAGCTACAAAGTGCTTCAGTTTCCCACATTTAATGAGCTGATAACCCTTCAACAATTTTCCTCTTGAAGCAGCAAAGAGATATTAATGACAAATAACAGAGAGCAATAAGGCAATTAATAAGTGACGTGATACCCAGGAAAAGTAGTTGCTTAAACATAAACCAAAACCAACACAAAGTTCATCCAACCACAGCCCATGTTTCTGACAGCTGCCAGTAACAAAGGTCTGGGAAAGCGAGCAAGAAATGCCAATTCCATATGACTCTCTTCCAGGTCCCACCTCAGGAGCTTCCAGCACCGGGGATTGTGTTTTAGACCACAGATATTAGAGCAGAGTGCATCTAACACTCTGCTGGGTTTTTCTTTGGTAAATACATCTGCTGACTCTTGGAAAATTCGCAAATCCTGAAAAAATTTATTGCAGTAAATAACCAGTGATTTAGAAGTCAGACTATTAGAAGGAACTGGCAACAGTGTTCCAGACTTTACTTTGAAATACACAAACACAGCAAAAAATTTGTTTTCTGTATTTTGTTCCATATCCTTTGACAGATACATTTTTACAGCCTTCTCCTGCATTTTGTAGTTACAGTTGTAAGTGTACACAAGCAAACCCCTTTGCATAAAAAATATTCATGAAACTATTTTAAAATACATTTTGGTGTAGTTTATCATCTCCATGCGCATTAAAAACAGTTCACACATCAAACAAGAAATATGGAATATTTGAAGTAATTCCTCTACTGAGAAACTGAAGAAAATATATCTTTAGAAAACGGTCAAGACAATGAATAATGAAAAACAGGATAAGTTCACTAAGAGTTGGCAAGGGAAAGAACTAAATTCTATCTTAGGTTGATATTCCAGCTCTTTTCCAGTCCCTTTGCAGTCAGGGGAGTCTGCTCAGGGCAATAGGCAAGTCTTCAGGGATTGAGCAGCTTCCCAAAGGCAGGAAGATGTCACATTTGACACCTTAAGCACAGTTTTGACAGAACATTACTCTCTCCAGGTGAAAGACAAGGGTAATAGGTAAGAATAAATAAGGGTGAAAAATGAGGACACTCCCAAAAATCAGGTAAGGATGAAGTTGCAGCTGACTGGCTTTGCTACATTACAGCCTTTTCCGCAGTCAGCTTCCATCTCATGGATCCTTAGGATCACAAAAACGTTGCCATATCTCTCTGAGTAACAGATGCTATTTGTCTCATACAATGGTTTCAAGTACCAGATTGCAAGGACTTATAAGAACCCAGAATACAGTATGTTTCTCTAATACTTGGCAATTCATGGAGCTGAAAATACAAAATATCATAGAAATCAATGTATGTCTAATTTTATTGATGGCAAGCTGCTATATAGGAAGCTCTAGGTTTTTATTAGGAAGCTTCTATTTCAGAAACATCTATTCATTAATTTCTAAAAACGGAGATTCGTGTTGCATGTGAGACTGGTGGGTTTATATCATCCTTTCAGAGCAATTTTGTGGAGAGAGATTGCTGGCAGATCTCCCACCCCTCTCCTTGCAAAAAAGGCTCAGGTTCACACATCTGAAGCCTTGATATCACAAGGAAATATGATTCAGGGCATAGATCTTGAATGTGCTGAAAGAAACCCCAGGCTATCCAGGACTGGCCCTTCCTTCCAAGTAATCCCACAGACCAAAATTGAGAGCATCTGCATTTTGCAGGTGACATTGCTTCCTTTCAGAGATGCTTCCCCCCCGCCCCCAGTCCTTCCTCCTCACACCTTTCCTACGTCAGAACTTGAGCAAATATGTTGAGCAAAACATATTAGGGGTGCTACAAAACTCCCCCCATTTCACCTCCCAGGCAGAGAAGACTCCATCCCCTGCACCCCACACAGTCCAGAGGGTGGTTGTGCTACAGAGATGCACAGCCTCCAAATTGGCATCATGTGGAAGGCACATCACAGTTTAATCAGCATTTAAATTCCAGAGGTTCAGAATATAACAGAGTGCGCTCTGCAGTGTTTGCTCAGGATGTATATTTTATGACATAGCTAAAATAAGGTAAATACGTATTAAAAATTGTGTACATGGAGGGTAGGACCCTGCCTTGTGCCATCTGAGGACAATCAGGGAATGAAAACTGTCCCCACATATTCTGAAACCAAATTTAGCTCTTCAGAAGTTTTACTTGAAAACAAAATGTTAAGCCTAAACTCAAGCAACTTGAAATATTTTGATAAATAGTAAGAAGATAATAAAAAAGTGAATATATTTTAGATGCTAGGATTACACAACCCAAGGAGTCACGAGCTAGTTGATTTATAGAAACTATAAAATGTTATTAAATGCATATGTTTGCATCAGTAGCAACGAAGGTGCAGGTTGCATAAAAGAGTAAGAATTTGCATGTCATAATTGTTTCTACAAAAGACTGAGAACATCACATTAAGTGACAGCTGTCTTTTTCTCCCAGAATCAGACTTGTCACTGGCTTCATCACCTTTATTCACCTGTCAGCAGACAGTGTGGGGGTTCTGGAGCATTTTTTAAGGTGTGGGTTGTTGGTTGGTTGGTTTTTCTCTTTTTTCATTTTGCATGTAGATGAGAAATATGTTTTTCTCATTGCAGTTGTAAATCTAAAAATTATCAAGAGATGTATTCATTAGTACCATAAATTGGCATGTTGCCAACCATGCAAGATGTTACCAGGCTGTTGCCATAATTCAAGTGTTATTAGACAGACATTCTTTTAGCAAGGTTCTCTTTCCTGGGGCAAACGTAAATAGGTAGAACTGGTATGAGCTGTTGTCATAAGAGGGTGGACAATAACACAAGATTATAAATCTCTATCCAGATTTTGAAGGTATATACACTGAAATCAGGAAAACTTTGCAATTTTTTCTTGGGAAGGAAGCAGCGCGGGAAGCAAAGCCTCCTTTGGCATCCAATAAGTAGTAGTAAAATTCCTGCTGAGGGTCTGGAGAAGAAAACACCTAAATTATGCAGAGAAATAGTCCTTCAAGAGCTGAAAGTGCTGCTCAACTCACTCAGAGCAGCTGAGGCACCCTCATCTGAAAGTCTCAGAGTGTGAACACATGAGAGCAGGATCCCAAGGAGATCCCTTATTGCTCATACACTGAGAGCATAAGGACAGATATAACTCACTGCTGTTGGCAGCTTTATTTGTAATGTGTGAGTGCATAAATGAGAGGAGACATTTCCCACATCCTCACTGCCCAGCTTTTCCTCACGCAGCACCTTCAGCTCTCTCTTTGAGGGGCTGTGATCCTCGTTTCAGAGAAGTGTTACTAGCAAGTTTTGTCAGCTACAAGTGACATGACATGTAGTATCCTCACAACCCAAATCTAGACACAACTTTGCTGTCACTACAAATAACCGAGAGAGCAAATGAGCTCTGAACGGGATTTTGGAACATCAGAAACTCTGAAACCATGAGCTAGACCTGAAACTCTATTTAAGCACTGAGTTTGAGCACTTAATTTACAGACAAGAGAGCAGGGAAGAAGCAGGAGTCTTGAGCCTGCATATTTAAAATCCATTTTAATACTGTATTGCTTAAGGTACTAATTGAACAGCAAGAGTAGAGGGTAGACCAAGCACATACAGAAAATCTGGGCTTAAAATAAGTGATGTAAAGAGATTGCTACTCTGATCAATACATTACTACTAAGTTATACTGATGGCATGGCATTATCTTATGGTCTATATGAAAATTTCCATACTTAGTTCTAACAATGTTTGCCACATACTGCAAAAAAGTCAGTTCATGGTGAGAGAAAACTGATAAACATTTCATTCTGTCCTTAGATTTTATATCATGTAACTTCTAAAAGAATAACTGTCACCATTGAAAATTAAAGTGACACTAAGAGTGATATCGCAGTAACAGTCAGTGATTGGCTTATAAAGTGTGTTAAAACCCCAATAAAATGTAATGAGTGAGCAGTATTAGCCCACCAAAGCAGTATCACTGGCCTCCTGTCATAAGGCTACAATTTTGAAGCCCTACAGGCCACTTCTATTGACCTCCTTATTGGAAAGATTTTCTATAAAGCTATGCAAAAACACTTTCTGATATTTAATAAGGAATCTCTCAAGGCACTTGTTCCTCTGTAAGGCATCAGATCATGCAATTAGCACATCCAGTACGCAGAAGTAAAACAGTTTTGCCCAAATGCTCACTTTGCCAGGATTTTACTGGCCAAATAGCTTTAGCTTTTATTATAATCATGAAAAGGACAATTATCTGGAGCTTTACCACTTTAATAAAAAGCCTTTTACAGTCTCCTGAGTTTCCTTTCTCTCTCTCATGCTATATATGCTAAGAAATACTATAGGGGTGTGTCACCTTAAAGATATTGAACCCAAAGCTGTGCAACCTCCCATTTTTCATACACTTGCCCAGATGGCTTTTGCTGGCACATCTCATAGGAAATAGCAGAAAAATGGCTACACAAATGACATTACACAGTCCCATGATTTAAGATACCATTTAGTCACTGAACTTAACTGCCTATATCCCATTTAACACCTCACCATTCTTCTCAACCTTTTGAAGAAAAATTCTGCCCACTATTTTAATGCAAGAATACTCTGTGATGAACAGAACTGGAAGGAGAAGAGTCTTTAAAGGCAGATCTTTGCTCTTCTTTCTGCCTCCTTAGCACTGCTGCAATGATTTAATTATTCGGGAAAGGAGCAAGTAGATGTGTTTCACCTTGAAAGCACTGAGGGCTTTTTGCACTCCTCCCTCCAGCTCAGCCAGGGGAACAGCCAACTGAACGAGCTCTCCTCATCCAGCAGCCAGCATTTGAGAATCACCTCAAAATTCTTCACCAGGAGCCAAGCTGGCTGTGGTTTCCAAAGAGGAATGCAGTGGCTGGGGCAGGAGCAGTCCCTGCCTTGGCAGACAACTAATAAAACCTAACCGCGGCCAGCCAACCTCTGCCAGCAGGGACAACAAATCCCACTCACCTCGGCAGCACTTCCAAGGCAAAGTGACACTGAGCTCACCTCCAGTAAGCAAAAAGGGCCAGGACACTTCTCTTTAGAGACAGGGACAAAAAAACAACTAATAAAACCTAAAATTGTGCAGCATTGCCCAATTTAAAAGTTTCTACCAGGCATCACCAGAATGGCAGGCAGAAGGAATGACTTTTCCTTGTAAAAATAATGAAAGCATGAGAAACTGCACATTTGTGGAGGTTTTAAACATATATGACACAAAAGCACAAAATATCTGAAAGTGTCATAAATTCTTGGCAAGACTGAAATAGATTAAACATTATTTAAAATATATTTTGCTCAGTAAGCTGAATATTTTGCACTTGAAGTGAATCCATGTGAGTAATAAGACTATCACAGTGACACAAATGGCGGAATTTAAGAAAGTTTTACTTTAAAAATGGAGCTGAGGGCTATATCAAGACTTTTCCACTATAAAAGCAAACTTTTCTTTGTCTATTCTAAAGCAGTTGCCAAAAAAAATCCCAAAAAAACACAAAAAACCCAAAAGGCTAAACTGTTCAAAATCAGAATTCTTTGTATTAAAAAACTGTTTGTTCTTAAAAGCATTAACTATGTATAAAAACAATGCAGTGCAATTCCAATTTATAGCTTTATTTTCGTTCCCAAACTCATTTACTTTTGCAGCTACTTCAAATTCAATGTAGAAAGGGACAAATTCACTTGGAGTTTGTGTGATGGGAATTTACGAACGCTATCTTACAGATTTTACGTAGGGTCTGATCTCGGTAGAAACATCACCACCTTCCTTACCCAGCAAAATTCTAAGCACCTCAAAATATCTGTTTTAAACTGTGCTATTTTCTAATGGACATTGATTTTAATGGTAAAGCTGAGAGTACATCACACCCTCAGTTATTCTTTGAAGAGTAGTTGTGTAATTTAATGATGCAATCTACACTTGAACACAACTTTGCTGCAAAATGCAAATATTCCTGTTGCAGAAGCTTTCTTAGTGGCACACTGGAAATATTTTCTGTTCTTCTGCCTTTGTATATTGATTTGCTTGCAGCAGGGAGAGTGGAATACTCTGCTCACCAGCAGTGTACCCACAGCTGTGCCCTGGATTTCCATGCAACCAGCAGCTAAATGCCCCAAACCAAAAGGTGATCCCAGTGAAATCTGAAATGATGGAACAGCCATTTGTCTTTGCCTCACACAGACTTTGTCAATGATGGACTGAACAACACCACGCCTGCAGCCAGCTGACAGGAATTCTAACCTGATTAAATGTCCCAGTATGTTTTAATACCCTTAAATGGAATTTTTATGGCCTGTTCTGCACGCATATTATTAAGACAGAACCATCAAAAAACCCACAGACATGCATAATAGCTCATCAATTTGTAGCCAGGCACTTTTGACCTTGAAAAATCAGCTGTCTTTCAGATTAACACAGCTATGTTTTGGGCGGAAAAAAAAGAAGCTGTTAAATTACCGTACTTAGTTTTGTCACATGCCAGCGCTCCGGTGGGGAATAAAGGCCACACTGCCGGCTTTTTATTGATATTGCTGGCAACCTCTGACATCAGAATCAGGATCTGGGAGACCTACTTCTAATAAAAATCCACTTAGATGTTAACATTTCAGCTGTAAGAGGTCACGAGATGCTCTGCTAGCGGGAAGGTGCTGTTCAGCCTGACTTCTGCTCCCGCCCAGCAGCGCCTTTGCACATTTCCCGTTCTTCACAGGAGACCTTAAAGCACTTAAAAACCAGCTCTAGTTTGGACCACAACACCCACCCACAGAAAAGGTCAAAGGTTCATCTGGGGGAAGAGAGGGTGAGGGAAAAGGACAAGTGGAAGAGTGGAGGACCATTGCCATCTCTGGAAGAGGTGGGAGCAAGTACAGCGTGCTGGTGGTGAATTAATGATGGTTGAAACATTCAGGGAACAGAATTATATATGTACCTTGGGGAACCATTTCACAAATTATTATGTTGGGAAAGGAACTGGCAAAATGAGGATGAAGGCTGTTAAGAAAGGAGAATTCTCACACCAGAGAGAAGCCACTAAGGGGCCTTCTGAAGGCCTGGTCTCAGGGTCTGAGAAGGGAGATACTTCCTAAGGTAAGAGGAATGGCAAATCATTCCAGACTGTGGAATATTTCCTTGCATAACTAAGGAAAAGGCCCAGGTAAAACAGCCGTATAAACAGATTTTTACTTTTTTTTTTTCTTTTCACATCAAACAGTTATTTCTGAGAAGCCTCTCCCCTTGGAGCCGCTCACCTGCCATAAACAACCAAATTTACCTCCCAACTGACAACACAACAGTGGTCTTCCATTTTCCAGCACAAAGCCCAGGTCACTGCTGTACAGAAACTATCTCTCATGCCTTCAAAGAAATACTTATTATATCACCAAAATCTAAACAGATGTTTTACATTCTAATTTACCGAGGTGTTTGATTAAAGGAGTGTGCTTTAATTGCAATGAACTTGATGTAGTTACCTTTATTATTTACATAATTGATTTGCACTAGGATAGACTTACAAAGGAATTGAGGTTTTTTGACCAGACTTCTATATACTTTTATCCAGTCTGAATCTGCATTTTTTTTACTGCACATGTTCCTTTAGAAGAAAACACAAAAATTGTTCCTGTCCACATTCTGTTCTTTTTAACAGATTTCTTCAGAAAATTAATTAAATCACAAATCATATAAATGCTTTTTCATTTGGTGTTTGGTTTTTGGTGTTTGTTTGGTTGGGTTTTTTTTAATGCAACTCTTTCAGTTTTCTTCCTTTTCTCTTTACTTTATTTGTTGGGAAACAGTGAAAGTGAGAAGATTCTGTTTCTCCTGCACTGTTTTTTTATCCTTTAGTCTTTAAAAAAAAAAAAATTAATAAAAAGAAACATCAATAAAAGAGAAAAAATAAGAACAGTACAAGAAATACTCCCACACAGGGCTTTTAATGCTCTTCTAGCTTGATTAACAACCTGTCCATCCAATTGATTAAAAACCCAACCAAGACAGACAGCTTCTATTCATTTGTATAATTACAATGCAGCATCCAGGAGAATCATCATGGTAACAGGTGACAGAATCTCTCTGGCACATATAACCATTAACTTTACCCAATCTTACTGTCACATTAATGTCTTTTAAAGAAGACATTACCAGGGAAGGCCCTCACAAGAATTATTTGCTACTCATGTTGATATCAGACGAGGTGAAAATAGCTAAACCAGCACTAGAAACCATCTCATTCTCATCAGCAAAAATTCAGCTATTAAAAGCCAAATGCAGTGCTGATATCTCCCTCTGAATTCTATCAAGTAAAGATTTGAGAATGAAATTAAAAGCTTAAGGTGCCCTTCTTGAACTCATTCAGGATTCTCTCTGAGATCTAGAGAGGATTTTGAGCGGTCACCATTATTAAACAAGGATAATTCAGAGGCAGTGAAGGTGGAAGCAAAAGAGTGAGCAACAAAACATAAAATCCTTAAAGACTATAATTTATAAACCTAATCAATCAACCTACACAACAAAGACCCCTTACATACAAAAATCGGTTCTAACTATTCCTTTGTGTTGTTCCTATGTTTTGATTTTAGCTAAATATCAGTCTCCTCCAAACATGCAGTAATGATGTTAAAATCACCAGGTTCTCCTGAAATCATCTTCAACACCATCTTTATTGGAAGGGTCCCAGAAACAACACCTGAGCAATTTGTCCTCCTCAGAACAAACTCATGTTTGTGCCAGGGAGAAACAAGGGAAGGAGAAAGGCTCGCTCCCAGCCTACACAAAGATACCAGGCATGTTCCCACAAACCAGGGCAGGCTGCCTAAAGGTTTCCAAGGCTTCATTTTAATTCAGAAAACTCCTCTGTTCTCCGAGAGACAGTTTTCCCAGAGCAGAACAGTGCAATCAGTTTGGTAAAAATATGCCTGCTCTGTCAGTGAGATTACATAGTGAACCATACAATGAGATATGCATGGGATATCCTTCCCAACACAGGGATCCTGCTGCAGGTAGAATTCCCACTGCACTAGTTCTGGAAAAATGAAAATAACACAAAGGAGATAATGGACAGAATCCAGGTCTTTGCCACACAACATTAACAGATGAAAGGCTGTCGTTTTGTTTTTTAAAGAGACACCCCTGACTGAACACTGCCATGGTTTTGTTTTACCACATCTTGGGAAGCACATCAAGGGAAATCCTTGGGGATGAAACTGAGCAAAAAGGCAAAATCCAAGAGCCAAACCAAAGCACTTTGCTCACTTGGAAGGACTTATCCATAGATGCTAGAGAATAATCTTCCTTCGAAGTAACATTCTCAAGACCCTTTCCCTTCTACCAGACCACTTGCTGATGTGGATAGGTTAAATACCCTTTTGACAAAGGGGGTGAGTATGCAGAGTGCCAAATTCTTACTGCATGCTGCTCTAGAAGCTGTGCTGTGATGTGGCACTTCCTACAGATTTGCATTTCTCCTATTTCAAATTTTGAGGCTTGAAAAAACTAACCTCCTTAACCCGAAGATTTCAGCTGGGTTGAACACAAAATTCAGACAGGCAAAGTGTGCAGTAAAACTGTTATACCCTTGTGTTAAAGCTTTCTGAAGCTCAGAGTAACTACAGGCTCATTAGTTAGTGTGAAAGAGAGCTGGGAAAAGAAGTTGTATAATTGTGTAAAAGAATCAGTTCCATGCTTCACAGTAAAAAAAAAAACAAGACCCCACAGTTTACACGTTTTACCTTTGTGTTTTGCCAGGTTTAAAAAACAAGGTTGATACTTTTGATTCACATCTCACAGCAGTTCAAATAAAGCTAAGCATATCCTATGTATCAATTTCCTGTATTTACAACACCAGCCTTACATATCACTGGAAGAGTGCACACAAAAATCTGCAGTTCCAAAGGGATTTGGACATCACAGTTCACATACCCTCAGAAGTAGCCCCAAAGTAGTCTTCTAGAGAAAGAATGCTGGAGCTTTTTTCCTTATTTTCAGTATCCCCCAAATGATCATAGAATCACAAAGCGTTTTGGGTTGGAAGGGACCTTTAAAGACCAACTCATTCCAATGCCCCATAGGCAGGGACACCTTCCACGAGCCCAAGTTGCTGAGAACTCCCTCCAACCTGGTCTTCAACACTTGAGAGATGAGGCAACCACAACCCTCCCAACTGCTTTTCCAATCTTCAGAGTACATTTCCCCTTCCACATCTCAATGATCATTTGTAAGGGTTTGCTAAATGGGGTGAACACAGCTCAGAAATGTGTCTGCACATGAAGGATCAAGGTCACAAAGGGAAAGTGAGGCTGGACCAACTGAATCAGCTTCAGGAACACCTCTGCTACGAGCACAGTCGAGCCTAAAGAGGGGATGTGCACACAAGCTCTTGGAAAGCCTTCACTTACCATCTTCCCACTCTTGAAGATTTCAAAGAGATTCCTGGGAGATGTTAAGTTACTTTTGTTATAATATAGTCTGTTAGCAAACAACACAAACTATCTAAAATGTGTAGTATACGTATATATATATATATTTCTTTGCCTTCCATGCAGCTATTATACTAAAAGCAAAATATCTCCATAAAAACAAATCAGTAACTTCTCTTTTGCTAAAATAGTTAAAAAACCTAACCCTGACAAAACCAAAACAAAACAGAAAAACACCCCATTAGTTATTTCAGATAAAAATAGAGTCTTTGCCACAGCAAAGTTCACAACCAGCCTGGACTGGTTGCACCTAGCAAGGAACAGTTTGATTTTAGACATATATATCCACACATATGCCCAAATATCTGCCTACCTCCCCGTCAGCATTTACAATGTAACCTTAATTTTTTTTTTACCAAAAAAACCTTTCAGTTACACTGAATAATAGCTGTATTTGCTATTTAGCTTTCAATTTCTGATGGCAAAATTTCTTTGTTGCTTTTTTTCCCCTGCCTCCAACAGTAGAGTAGAATCACAATAAAGACCCATTTTAAATATCAATTTTAGCAATTCAAATGAAAATACTACAAACTTGCACTGGCACCGTATTGTTTCAGAGGAATTTTGGACTCTATTCATGGAAAGTAATTAAACCAGCATTTTATAAAGCAGATCATTTGTTTCCAAAGGTAAATAAAGGTGAATTTGTGGTTATAGGGGCAGTGAAGGGATATTTCCCTCCTTATCTACATAGAGAGCTGTGCTCCCCTTGTTGACAGAGCAATATTGTTGCTAAAATGTGTAGGAGTTTCAGAAGAAGCCAGTTAAGTGAGAGATTTGCTGAAACCATTCAGGCCAAAATAAATATTTACCCATAAGTATAAGCACACATTGCCTGGTAAGTTCTAGAGACAGCAGTGATGCCAACATGCACCTAGGTTATAATTAAAACCACCCTTTAACTTGGAAAAAGAGACAGGAAAATGCTGCTGGTGTGTTGTGAAAATCACAGGGTGTAAGGAAGGGGATTATTTGAAGAGAAAAGAGCTTCTTGCAGCCTGGATAGATCCTTGTTTCCAGCTGCTTTCCGACTACACACCAGCATAGCCTTCTTGACTTCACTGGTGCTATTTCCAACAAAAAAAGATCCAGCACACAATGAAAGCAAGCTACAACCACTGTAGAAAAGGGAAGGAAGTTTTTGCATTAGGATGAGACTGCTAAGGAACATTCAATTCAATGCAAGTTCATGGTTTTCCCTAGTTTTCTGTAACATATTCTAAAGCTATGTAGTGGCAACAAAAAGAAAGCTGTCTGAAAAATTGCATTTTAATGACTTAGTGCTATGATGATCATCATCATCATTCTTTTTTTGATATTTTTTTTCCCCACCACTTGGTAAGGAATAAAAGACAGAAATTTATTCTATTCTTGACTCCTGCCGTTCTTAGCGCTGAGAGAAGAGACACCACAAAACACAAGTCTGTAAACACTGAAAGAGTGTGATGCTGCAATTTGCTGCTGCTACTGAAGAGCTTGAGGCTCCCTTTGCTTCCAAAAACATGAGAAAACATGAGAAAAAATATACTCCATTCCTTTAACTTTCATACTTTGGCAAAGGAGCCCAGATCAAGAAATAAGCTATATAACTTAAGTCACAGATCCTACCTAGGTATTAATACAGTTTTTCATTTATCATTTGGCCTAAGACTATTTCCTCCTCCGAGAATTCTTTTAATTCCCTTTCTGTCCATTTTATTACATTTTATTTATATCAAGTGCTATCTTCCCATGCTTGTTTCTCCCAGAGAACTGCAGGCACCTGTAGTATGGTGTCCTGTGGTTTTCCCCATCTGACACATATTTTGCCTTTGTTATTTTAAGCAAGAAAGCAGAGTATGAAAATAAACCAAAAATGCAATAAACATAATAAAAGGCTGTACTGCATTTTCAACTCCTTTTTGAAATTATGTGCTAACACATTATACAAACCCAAAACACGAACAATTGACCTAAAATCTTAGCAACAGTATGTGGGGGAAAGGTCTCATTTCCTACTAATAGCAAAGTAATTTCAGATTTAGCTTCTCTCCTGCTATATTTCATCTTCCTAAATTTGGTTTAATGTAGTTTAGGTATGTTGGTTCCTGTTGTTGTGCAAACAGTCGTGGTGCTGCTGTTTTGCTAAGCGTGCACTCAGGATGGCCGGGTGGATAACACCAGCTACACCCACAATTTTTACCTCAGTCAAAGCAGGGGTATTAGTTCTTGTGCTAAATTATTAAAAGCAGTGACCATCTGCACTCACAGAAGCACAGAACAGTCTGTACTTCGGTTTTGAGAAGGAATTCATGGTTCTGTACTCCAAGTTTCTTACCTGTCTTTTAAAAGGAAGCAAGTCTGAAGAAGTAGACCCTGATTTTGTGTTGCAATGTTGTATTGCCCATTACGACTACTATGCTTTTGTAGTTTTGATCCCTTTCTGCAGCCTCTTGTTCTATGCTTGCTTTTTCTTTAACTTCAAAATAATTTCATCCCTCAGTAGTGTTTGCAAAATCGGAAAAGTGATCTCTTTTCTGGACTACTCTTATTGATATTTAGTCCCTCATAAATGTGTGTCTCTGGCTATTTACCAGGATATGACTAACCCCAGTAAACTGAGACTGAGCTTGGAAAAAGAAAGAGTGGCTGGCATGTTCCTGTGGGGGTGTAGTGAAGGCCAAAAGCACTTCTTACATGTATTCCCTGAATCCAAACTTTGAAGCTGGACAGAATTCACGGGAACTTGAAGTACTGATTGTGCTCAGGGGACTGGGGATCTGGGAGGAGGGCTGGGCAGTGCAAGGGTTGCTTGAGATCCTGTCAAAGTCACCAGAAATTAAAGCATTTTATTTGGTACTTCTATTTTATATAACCTCTAATTCTTGTTGTGCACAAAGCAGTTTCCCATTCTTATGTACTATAGATAAATTTGTGTATTACACTCATATAGTTTCACATGTGTCAGCAAGTACAGAAACAAAATACACTTAAACAATAAAAATCATTCCTTTCTTTATTCTAGCACCAAATCACCTTTTTAAGCATCAGAAATAAGCATGGTGATTTTCTGGACTGTGACTCAGTGTCCCAGAACAGAGTTATCACCAGTTAAAGGAGGACACTTAAATCTGGCTAACAACACTTCAGCAAATCAGCACTTAAGAGAAGCACATATGGTTCTGCCTTCTGCCTGGCCCTATGCTGCCAACAGGGAGAATAGGAACTTGATTTAATGTTGGCACTTAATAGGAATCTCTTTTCTTTGTTAACAGAACCTCGTTCCTTCACATCTCTGGCACAGGACGGATAAACTTGGAGTAGGGTGATTAACTTAACCAGCACAAGTAGGAAGTTCCATTAAATGCAATTCCTGAAAAGACTAGGTCTTCCTAGCAAACCAAGTCCCTAACTTCCTGTTACAAAGTCTTCCAAGACTGTATCTATCCTTATAGTATGGAGATGCTAGAAAGGGAAGATTTCTTTAAAGAACCACAAAGAATCATAAACCCAAAAAGTCTCAGAGTGAAAAAGAAGTTGATTGACAACTTGCAACAGTTTTGTAATCCAATATTACTCTCTGGGGACGATTACCATAAATTAACTTTCTGTACAAACATTTATAAGCAGTGAAGTCTATGTGACTGGAGTATATAAAAGGTTTTATGTAGAACTGATAACATATTAAGATTTTCAGGTTTATATCTATGTCTTTCTGCAAGTTTCCAGTAGAACAAACTTGTTTTTGCAAGTTCACAGTTGATAGATGAGATTTTGAAGGGAGGGAATTCTATGCAGAGACACATTAATATTTTTATTTAAATTAGCTCACAGGTAAATACCCTCCTTTATCTCCCTTCTTTTAAACAATCAACTTTAAATATTTATGATCCACCAAAGGATTTATGAAGCTGAGCTAAACCTTCTAAACGGCTTTATAATGCCATTTGATTTGTCAGAAATTTTAAAATAACGTCAAGAAAATGAAGGAATTTCCATTCACACCAGATCAGTGCCTTAGGGCTCCAAGATCCTTAATACTGTGGCTGAATTTGCAGCTTTGGAGCTGACATATGGGAGTTCAAAATTTGAGAGGCTGCAGGCACATGTATTGGCTATCACTTAAGTTCTAATAAATCCTGTTCCCTGAAGACTTCATACACTGCATAGGGGGAAAAAATTATTTAATACAAGAAGATAAGCTACACCAAAATCATTATTCTCTGTAACCTGACTCAGACATGACTTCTTCAGTATATTCTGTGAGTCACGTTTTATATGTGTGGTCCCAGTTCTAATTAACACCCCTGGCAATTACTGATCTTAATCTTGCTGTACTATTTTAGCTCAAGTCCAAGCTGCTTAAGAGATTTTTTTTTCCCTCTTTTGTTTCCCAATTTAATTAACAGTTGCTGCTGTCTTGCCAATGGACCACATTTTCCTCGCTGCTGCTTCACCATCCACACACAAAACTCTGAATTACGGTGATTTGGTTGTGCTGACACTTCTCAGTGGAAGTGGAATGATAACATACATTTTAACAGTTTGTACTTATTTTAAATAAATCACCTGTGTGGAGCTACCACAGTATGGCAAATATGGCTGAAGAAATGAGGGTGCACTCACACCATGATTTGGTTTTGGGATTCCCCACAGAGCTCCCTCTGCATTTCCACTTTATTAGGGTTCTTTGGTAAACAGCACCTGGTGTTATCATTCAGTTCATTAGAATTCCCAGGACTTTTTGCTAACTCAATATTTTGATTCACACACTCCTTCTCAGCTCCAAGGCTGAAACACTCCCTTTTGATTCTAATTAACTGAATGTGGGTGCTGCTGGCTCAGTAACGCTGAGGGTAAAGGCTCCAAGGCACAGACATGATTTTCTGGACAAAGATCTGATTTTTCCTTCCCCTGTGGACACCATCACACCCTTTCCCCCACATTTTTTGTACTCTTTTAGACAACAGACCAAAGCTCTCCCGGATCCTCCATTCCATTTCTGGCTTCAAGCTTGCTCTTAGGTATTTCCTACCACTCACCCGAACTGCACTGGACAAGCACCACAAATATGCATCCAACCTCTTGAGGAACTAAGAAATTTTAGTGTAAAATGTCTCATTTAGGCACTATTCCATAAACACTTTGTCCATGGGGAGGGAAATAGCCAAGAAACAGGTAGAGCAATGGTAGAGATCAGACATAAGAATAGTCCTAGAAAGGGAACTGAGTTCATCCTGACTTCCAGAGCTGATATAAATCTTTTTAGACACTATAGCTCAAAAGAAGTATCTTTCTTAAAATAAAAAAGAGAGAACATGCAGGTCAGACAAGATAAAAAGTCGGTGTTACTACAGCTTGCTTAATTGCTTAGTCCTGCAGGGCTCAGACATGAAGATATGAAAATAATCATAAGAGCCTGCAAATATTTTCAAGTTAACAGAATTACAAATTGTCATTAAATCGTATATAATTACTTCCTGCACAGTGGCTAGTTCAAGGAGCCAGCACAAGTTCTCCTTGTATTATTCAAATGTCAGCCTGAACCCTCAGACTGATATTTGAGAAAATTCAACATGGACAAGAAAAAGAGATACACCCAAAGTATGGGTCATTTAATCTTTTCTTACTCCTGCACAGCAATCAGTGCCAGTGCACTCTGCAGACATTCTGTATATTTCTGCACTGAGACTTGCTACAGACATTAAGGTTACAGGAGTAGACTTGAGACCTCATCATCTTCCTTCTTACTCCGGGAAAATGAAGACACCAAAGTTACCTCATAAATATTACATAAGCCTCAAATGAAAACCAAGAGCTGCTCAGTGTCAAGCCTTAACTTCTGATGACTAAGTTAGAAATCTCTTCTATCTGTTATGGAGAATACTTTTGTGCAATGGCTCAGCCACAGAAGCTCCACAGCCTCTGAGGGAAGCTGTGACTACCAACCTTCCCCCTTCTCTTCTACCTCTCTTGCTTGTCCTTTTTCCCTCCACTACAAAGACTGACTTGCTGCCCTGGAAAGCTTTTTGAAGTTAAAACTTTAATACAATTTCTTCCCTTGTTTGATATAGAAATCTCTGACCTCCCTCTCCTCAGGTTTCTCTTCCTCACTCACATACTCCTTGGAGCTATGAGAAGATAGCTCTGAACTTCTCAACAAATAAACTTGTTTAAAAGTCTGGAATTCAGAGTTTGGGCTCTCCCCTCCACATCCCCCATATTGTTGAATATAAATAAAGCCTCAAATACATAGATTTAATTTAAGGCAAATAAGGAATTCAGGTCATCTCAGATGAAGAAGTTTTAAAGTTTTTTAATACTGCTATAGTCTTGTGACCTTGACCAGTTGAGTTCACATAGAGGGAAAGAAGCAGAGGTATAAATGTGAAAAATATACATCAATATATATTATATTAGAAGACTGAAACAGAGATCTGGATATTGAGGGAGAAGAGCATTTAAAACAGCAATATACGAAACAGGATTATGTCTCTAAGGCAAAATGACTGTTCCTTTCTAAGCACTGCTGTTGTAGATACAAATAGAATGATTGCAGTCTGATAGAGGAAAGAGAGAGGAAAACAATCACAGACAAACACATATTTGTCAGATGGGTATGTGGGTTTGCTACATAAACAGTTAAGAGACGTGTGTCTGTGTAAGTATAGACCTACACATATGTAAAAGTTATAAGTATAGCTGTATACTCATTTCTTTCTTAGTAGTGTTTTCCCACAATTTCATGTTGTTATCATTTATAATCCATCTACATTCATCTTGTTTTGTTTAACAGTTTATGAAGTTATTACCAATATATTAATTAATTGAAAATTTCTTCCAATTTAGATTCCCACTGCAGGGGCACCAGTTCAAAAATAATATTTAACAAATATTAAATTATTAACATGTTTACGAAACAAGAGTAAATTAAACTGAGGAAGAAAACTCTAATTTTTTTATTTCTAATGTTGTTGTGATCATGTCTTTAGTCCCAGATAAGAAAATATCACTTTTTTCATCATATCAGGCTTACCCTTCTGACTGCTCGTCTCCTTCACAAAGCTTTGCTTAGATAAAATACTTGAAGGGAGATGATGTGCATCATTTTGGTGATTGTCCTTCTAGAACTAATCTTTTACTTCTCCAACAACTACCAAGTGAGGAATTATGCTATTTAATAACCTGAACTAAATCCCCTTAACTCAAATAAGGAAAAAAAATTGGTCCAAGGTATTCAAATCATTCCATTCATGCAGGCAGGAGTTTACATACAGCTCTACCATGAATTTCTGCTTGGGCCTGCTTTTTTTGTTGTTTTCAAAAGTATCTTCCAAAGCATTGCTTATTTCTAGGAAATCTTTTTTTGCAGCACTCCATGGTGCTGAAGAACCTGACAGAGTCCTGAAATGAGTTTTGCTGAGACAAGGAGAGAATGTCATCTCACTAATTAGAAGAAGTTCTATCATTTAAGACCTTGGAACTGTTTTCAGGTTGTTTAGCAATTAGGGGAAACTACTGACCACTACTGAAAAAGTTATAAATAGACTGCTTGGCTGCATTAAATTATTAAATAATCCATCTACTGCATGGCAGCTGCACGGGTACACTAATCCACTTTCCTTAACTTTCACAGTAGATGAACTCTACAAATTTGCTGCTCCTCAGTCTCACAGGTAAAAGGTTTCATAGAGGGAAAACATTCAGAGCAGAACTAAAAGCAGAGGAAGGCACAGTTAGCAAAAACTCCCTCACATCAGTCTGCTGATGTGGTAGTGCTCGAGGCAAAGCCTCTGGAACCAGTGCTGGAAGAAAGCAAAGTCGAGAGCATCCCAGCCACTCAGCTCTTAGGGAGCAGTCCCTGGAGCAACACATTCCCTGGCCTGTTCCTGATCTCTGTTCCAGCATGGACCAGAAGGATTCAAAACAAAGCTGAAAGCCTCGTCTCACACTTAAGTAATGCAGATGATCGTGGTACTGTCCACGAGCTCCCTGACCTTGCTAACACACTGCAGACACAGCTCAAGTTTCTCAGAGAAACAAAACCAGATATTACAGATTTCTTATTTGATAACTCTTCTTCTAAAGGCTCTGCACTATAGCAGTAGTTCCCTTTATAGTAGTGCCACTACACAGTGCTGTACTCATTTGTGAATGTACACGATAATTTCTTCTTAGAGACTTATCCTGCTTTGGTGCAGAAATTAAACACTGCCCAGCTCTTTTCTGAACAGTTCTGGGAATATAAACTAGGTCTCCTTCGATTTCAGTAATGCCAAGAAATTCTTGGATTTTACACTGGCAATCTCCCAAGGAGAGGAAGTCTGTGATTTATAGGAAAAGACAGCTATAAAAAGCTCTTGCTTTCCTCAGTTTTAATCGACTACAGCACCACTGGCCTTTAAGATGTACTTCCCCTCTAGATCTCTTTTTAAGATACAACATGCAATTTGCCGAGTGCAGATTAAGCTGCGTCTGTTTGTTTCCTCGTTTCTCTTCACAGACAAAACTTCAAGAACACAGATAACAAGAATGTAGAAACCATAGCAATGTCTGTCCCAGCCAGGCCCAAATCTGCCTGGGGTGGCATTCCTCTGGCATTAACATTTCCTACCAAAAGCGTGGATCATCACACTGAGGACACTGCAGCGCATCTGACACTCGGTATATCCATTGAGTAGATTTATATGTATATATATGCAAGGCATGAGGCCAAGTCTGCAAATCCCTCTTACCAAACAAACTGTTTAATAGTGACATTAACACCAGGGCAGCATCCTCTCAAACCGTGCAGGAACAGCAAAATTACACAGTGTTGTGGCTCTCTGGGACATGGGGATGTTCAGATTCTCGTAGAAAACTCCGATCAAAAAGAAATGCAGAATCATTTTCACCCATAAACCCAGCTGTATGCACGAACTACTCCCATTCTGAATAATGCTGCACTCTATAAAGCCACTAAACCCCTTTTTCACCTCTATGCTGCTCCACAAAGAAATTCTACTTGTATGACACAACAGCTGCCCAGGAGGGACCAAGGCTTGGCCCTTCAAAACCACCTTAGTTGTGCCTTTCTCTCTGCCACTGCTCTTGGTACAGAAATGTTGTCTGCTTAATTGTTTCTACTGCTGAAATTAGTAGCATTTGCCTTCAACACTGAGAAGCAAAGGTTTTGCTATGATATTAAGTAAATGATCACACTACAGAGAAATGACTACAGCATGCAAGTGATCACAGAGCCATCCAGTGGACCAGGAGGAAAAGGAAGGAAAAGTCATCTCAAAAAGAGAGCTGAAAGTTATATGTAGAGAAAAAAAACCATTCAGCTCTTCTGTAGGTTTGCCTATATCTTTTTTTTTATCCTGGGTAGTGATTAATGGAACAAAAAAATTATTTAGAAAATGGGAAAATGCAGAACTGGAAATATGAGCAGAGTCCTGGCAGATGTTAAAGGGCAAGTTTTCCTGACCAGTAACTTCAGCTTCACTTTCTCCTTCCACAATAAAAATTGGAAGGAAGGGATTTTTTCCCTTTCCTATTGCCCCAATGCTACTTTCATCCATTTCTCCCTCTGTTGTCTTACTTTTTTACACTGAAAACTCCTTCATGGATGAAATATTCATACCCAATTATTCTTGATCAGTCTTCACCTACTTCTACAGTCTCAATATCAGAGACAAAACAAGCATTCTTTAAATAGCTTTTCCCAGTGAAGAGTGTGCATTCTATTTTAGTCTGAAACAACACACATTTTAACTAGTGAGCCACCAGAAGCCCCATAAACTTCACAAATATTTACTGCCTGAACTCCTCCCTTCTGACTTATTCTCATTCTTTAGCAAAACAGCATTTATTTTGACAAATGGCAGAAGAAAAAAGGGGATTTCTGTGATGGAAATGGCATCCAGTTAATGGAGAGAGCAGGTGAAATAAAAGAGCCTCTCTGGAATTCTAGAACGTTTACACTAGAATTTAATTTTCCTGCCACACATTTTATCATTTTTATTTCAGTTTAAGCGACATGGTATTAATTTTTGCCTTGTCATACAGAGAATTGAGATCAACAGCAAGATTTCTTTTACTTCAGAAGGTTTGAGATTTTTATTGTAACTGTCTGAAATCTTTAAGTAACCACGCAAGACTTTGTCATGTCTACAAATAGGACACAGAAGTTGATTAGATATCAACTTGCAGTTGATTAGACATCCTGATGGGGGGGAAAAAACTGCATGGAGTCCCAGGATGGGACACACAGGCCAGAAGTCCTCTCTCCTTGGATTATGAGAAGGACATGATTTTGTTTGCTGCAGTAAGCAAAGACGTTTCTAGGTACTGTGGGCAAGAAACAAAAACACAACTCATCATCCTGCTTGAAGTGTCAGTTCCCACCAGTGTTCCTGAAATATTACTGAAATAAGCTGCAGTTATAATTAGATCTGTTCTCCAGGTTGCCCTGCCTTTCCAGACCCTCACATTAGCTCACCTTTGACAAAATAAATGGCAATGCTTTTGCCTCAACCTGAACTTGCAAATTGTTCAAGCAGCACAATTGTTAACACAAAATGAGCATTTTGAAGGCGAGATTGAAATGTTTTGACCTTGATACATTCCTCCATATGGAGTTCTGCTTGCAGGTCTACTGCTATGTGCTTGGTGAAGGAGAGTAAAAAAGACTGGAAGCAACAACTCAGAGATGTGGATATCTTTTAGCTGATCCACTGATATGGATCAGCTGCTTAAAGATGTCTCCATACCCCCTCCACACCACTTCCACACTACATCACGAGTTAGTTGCCAGAAACAGTCCTACAAAATGTTAGCCTATGCAAAAGAAGTTGGCTTTATTCCTTCATTCCTTAATTAAACAGAATCCCACTCGACTTAAGCAGAATTCCTAGGGTTTAAATGGTTCCAAAAGGGGAATTTCACAGTTTGCAGCAAAAAGAGAGTTCTAGAAATGAAAGTGGGATTCAGTGTAGGATTGGTATCCCTGTCCCATGATATGGTGTGACATTTCCACGACGGGTTTATACCACAGTAAAACAAGTCATTTGTATCAGGGTAGATGCCAGATGACTGAGTAGAATTGATGCCACATGATTACAGAACAGACAGGACTGATATTTCTGTAATATTTCTACACGGTTCATGGGTAAATTCTAATTGTGTTTTGCCTTTTTAAGATAAAATCTGGGTCTTTCCTCTGTGACATGTGTGCCTCTTAAGTCCCCAGAGAAGCAATGTATTTCTCTCTTAAGACAATTTTGAATACTATTTTAAATATTGCTTGAAAGTTAGATTACTATTTTTTATTAAATTGACGTATTTGCATGCTATTTATCTAATCATTGAAAATACACAGAGGATTGGAATCAGTGATTTAAGGTATAGGTGGTACTTAGTGAATTGACTATTTTATTCAGTTTACACTATATTACATTCAGCAAGCAGACATGTACTGTGTTTTGATACAATTATTTCAATATCATTATATACTTGTTACCTATTTTCCTGTGATCAGACTATACCCATAGGTACCTCATTTTAGTATATGACTGAGTTAGTGATAATTAATATTTTAGTGGACATCTGTGATGGTTCTAGAGCCACTCAGAGAGGCAGAAAAAGCTGCAATATGTTGCAAGGACCACGAACTTGCTGGAGAAAACCCAGCAGTGTTGCCTGACCCCACGTCTCTCTGCCCAAAATATGGATGCCACTCTTTCTCCTTTAGGACTGCTCTTCAGTACTACAGTGTCCTGAAATTAATGACACTTCTGGATTTTAAAATATGGAACAAAAATTCACTTGACAATGTCACTTTAAGTGTCCTTTGAGAGTGAATACAATTGCAATAATTTTTTCATATTAGTTTAAACAGAATCCTAGCCAAAATACCTGGAAGAGGTCAAGAAGTCACCTTTGGGTTCCCAAGGTAGATACAAGCTGTACTCAGCTTGTTCCTGCCACATACTCTTCTAACCTTTAAGCCCCTCCAGGAACCCATAAGTACTTTAGAGTGCAATTGTTGAATTTTCTAACATTTAATTCTACAATACAAAGCCTAACTAGGACCAGCTGTATATACATCCTTGAAACTCTGGACAACTGGTGTAAGAGGCACAGAGGACATTTAAATAAAGCAAATATCTTAAAGGCACTACCCCATGTGTAATGTTTCCTTGCAGAAATACACAGTGTGAGTGAATGTCATGTTTTCTCCTATAAAATGAGACAATTTAGTAATATAGACTAATTGCTGTACAATCAACTTGTCTCAGTATCCTTATTTCATTAAATATTTTTATTGCATAGAAGCTCAACACTTGATTGAAAGGAATTAATGGGGGGTTGGCATGTATTTCATATAAATTTAAAATGTCTTTTATTTTAAATCAGGGGGACCTGAATTAAAACAAATGCAACAATTTTTAAAAGTTTTTTTTTTTTAATCAGTTACTCTCATAGGAGAAAAGCATTTTTCGTTTGTTGGGGTTTTTTTTACATCTAGGGATTGGTCTTCATTTCATTTGTGTTAATGTCAGAGGAAAAGATCAATATGGCAAGAAATATTAAACTTCTTCTCATCGACAGAGTCAAAGAAAGTCACAAAGCAGATTTACACTTGTGACAGAAAAATAAGCTGCAATGGAAACAGAAGCTCACCTTACTGGAGAAAAAGCAGACTTCCTCATATAGAAATAAAGCAAAAAACAGCTTACAAAAGTACAATAATAAGGAAAGAATGATCAACAGGATTCCTTTGTAAAAAATTGCGAGTGATATCACAACCTTCTTCTATATAGAGTAAATAGCCATTTTGTGTCATAAGATTACAGACATTTGTACTGCTATTGAATGCCCCAAATCCACTTTTTCATAGAAGTAAGTGTAAATCCAACACAAAACATATCCTGCTTTTTTCTGCATTTAGCAGTGGTTAATATGCAAAGAGAAAAAAAAAAAAGGAAAAAAAAAGAAGCCCCACAGCTTTGCTAAAGATGAAGATTCACACGTTCTTGTAACACAAGTGTGCACATCAAAACACCACACCCTGCCAGCTTCCCATTCCAAGTGGCAGTTGTTTTCATTGCCATTCATTAAAATCATCTTATTATTCCAGATAAATATTGTAAGAAAAACAGACTACTGCAAAGGAAATAAGCAGTCACATAAATAAAAATACTTATTCTTGTTCAAGTACAGCAAGAGGGTAACAGGTAACTGGTATATTCAAGTCTTCGCAGGGAAACACAGCAGCAATTGTTATTCTTGCCTCCCAAAATAAAACTATTCCAAAAGAACAATTTACTGTATGACTATCTACAAAAACACAAAGAACCCCCTTCTTCCTCACAATACGTTATGTGATACAGGCAAAACAACAGTGCAAAGCACCTAAAATAGTAATACAAGCCCTTGGCAGAGAAAACAAGTGGAGAACTTTGGATATCTTTAACCTCACACACACAAACTCTTCCAAAAGGATTCTTCCACTTCCCTTTCATTAGGATCAGCCACCGAATTCCTTCCCACCACGTCCAGTACTGTAGTTTCAAGTACAGACTAGTGCAACAATTTACCTTTGGAGGGGAAGTACAAGAATCATCATCACAAACAAGTAAGATACAACCTACCAATAGAGACAAATTATTTTTAGTCCTGTGATTAATTTACTGTATGCCACTTGTTATTTGGTATCCTTTATGAAAATTTCATCCCAATAAAACTGCAAATTACTAAATTACATCAAGTAATATATGCTCCCTTTTTCAGCCATTTAGATTGCTTTAACATATCCAGAAATTTTGGGTATTAAGTCCTCTGTTTAAACAACTAAAGTGTCCTTCTTGCCCCATAGGAAAAAAGGAACCTGGAACTGGCTGACCTCCGTTACACCCCTGTGTCCACCCTGCTGCCCTGGCAAACAGCATAATGCAAAAAGCTTTTCTTGCACTTATCAGTCCCCACTTCCAAAAAGCTATTTATTTATTTCCTTCCACCACTCCCCTAGCTTTGATAGTCAAATAAACTAAATTCAAACCTTGCTGCTAGATTTGAAAACAGCACTGGAAAAAAACCCCTATCTTTTGGAAAGTGTTATCTTTTCAACCAGATACAAACACAGGGTTCCCTTCAACAGGCACCTGGGTGTGTACAAAGTGTACTTACATAGCAAAAGGCAAAACACCAATGTGCAAAACACCTTCATCTTTAAAAACAGCATTCCCTACAAGGTCTCAGACCCTAGAGAACAGCAACTGAAGTAGTAGGGATAAGGGGGAAACAAAGAGATCTGAGAAATCACATGCATTTAATCTTCAAAGCACCATAAAACCAAAGTAGAATATCTTTCTATTTTAACTCAAAGCTGACTTCTTAAATCAGTGTTCTACCCATTAAATAAGATAAAGCTGAGAAAATCTACTTGTTGCCAAATCCAGAGACCAGGGGCTGGCATTTGTTGAGACTTGCTTCCTGCAGCAGCCACACCATTGACAAGTGTCTTTTTCTTGCCAAGGACACCTAAGCAATGGGCAGAAAGCCAAGTTTAAATACCCCTCTCCCCCTCAACACACATCGCACTTGGCGTTTACTGAACATGCCGAGTAGCTCCCTTCAAGAGTTTGCCTAAATCTCAGTGGGTGGCCAGTTGAAGCATTATGTTTTCCTCTAAGAATATATGACACAACTGACACGTGGAGCAAAATATTTCATTTTGGTCAGACTTCCTCCATCTCACCTAACAAGTGAGACCTCCAAATAGCACGATGATTTCCAAATCCTCAGCACAGTGAGTGTCAAGGTCTTACAGAACACTGAGATGTGAAACAGTAGCACTAGCAAGGCACCAGCTCCTTGACAGAAATGACACTAGTTTAGTGTTGTTTAGCTAATTTGTGGAAGTAGCTTGCAGTCCCAGCTGCTGTGCAAGCTGAATCGCACTTCCCAAAGAGGGAAAGGAGACTCCTTTCAGTAAAGTTCTTCCAGAAGCATCACCACTTACAAGGCACATTTCTCATCCTGCTAAAGCTGAGGTAGACAAACCCTGCAGGAATTACATGAGTCCTTCAAACACTTCAGGCACAAAGAAGCCCTTACAAATTCTGCTGGATTATCATTCGAGGTGTTTCAATTAATCTTCCATGTATTGTGGGTCTGGAAAAAGTGTTAATGCAGGTTTGTCAGGCTTTCCTGTGGGAAGTGAAGGGCAATACATCACATCAATAGGATTCACACAAGCTGCATCAGGAAGGATCTCTTCAAGAACAAACCATCCTGGCTTGTAGAAGCAGGTGCTCACCTCTGGCTTGTTTTTATCATATGTGGGTTAGTGAGGTTCTTTGTTTGTGAGGTTTTTTTGTTCTTGGTTTGCAGGGGGTGATTTCCATAGAAGTACTCGGTGAGCAAGAAACAACTTTAATGGAATAATATATGTCAAATCTACCATGACCATAAGAGGCTGAGGAAGTCTTCTAGCTAAAAATAAAGCTGGAAGAACAAGGGAGTAGGAATACTGTATGAGTTTGTTCTAATACTACTTTTCTCTTTGAATCCATTTACGGCAATAGGTAGATAAAAGACCTAAAATGAAGGCAAACAGGAAATATAACAGATTCAGCAGAAACTGCCCAAAAAGAATGTGTTTTCTTGGCCTTTTTGCTATAACAATATACACTTGATTCTCAGCCAGACTAAATCAGTGTAGCACTACTGAAGTCCATATTTGATATTTTTCCAAGAGTTGTCATTGCTGTGGCTGCAGCCAGCAAACTCCTTGTTTACCTTATCTCCTCTTCTCTCAAATGAGGAAACTTCTTTTATAAACTTACTCCAAAATGAAAATTTCCAGAGGCACTCAAAGGTAGAATCTATACTTTCTTATATCAGAGAGGTGTCTCAAGAGAAAAGTCCAAAACATCACAAAAAGTATTCTTTTCAAGGTTGAGCAGATCAACTTTAAGTTGAGAAATACCAGATAAGGGAAACACTCACCAAAAGCCACTTTCTCAAAATGACAAAAATATTCATTATTAAACCAGCTGTGTATCCCTGGTAAAATTCTGAACTTCCTATTGGAATCCAAATTCACCATTATGCTCATTATGGATGAACATATTTATTTCTGCATTGTACCATCCACTACTGTTCAATTAGTTCTCCATGTTGAAGTAAAAGTAACCCCAGAAATCAGAAACCATAGCTTTAACTTATCTTCCTCGTTAGAATGACAGCAGCTTACACTGGGGCAGTTACACCACACTCAGTACACAAAAGATTTCTCAGAACTGAAAAAAATCTCTTTGTAAACTGTTTAGAGAAAAAAAATATATATAAAATGCACATATTTTATTCCCTTCTTAATTTTTAAAATTGTTTCTCTGGCCTGCTTGCCTTACAGTAATGTTTTACCTGATTGCTTATGTCAGGTACATTACTGACATGTCACAAACCATGCTGTACTCCAGAGTAGATTAATGATGAGTATTTGGTTAGAGATGAGAAAACAACACTGCACTGATTTTTGGAAAGCGAGGTCTGAGTAGAATTAATAAGGCAATCTGCACAGGTCAGAGACCTGATTTGCACAGTATCCATTTGACCAGCCAAAAAGGCAGGCTAAGACAGTGCATAAGTGTTTTCAGACAATGAAACTTTAGCAATTATTGTCTGATATCAATAGCAATTTTTTGTTGGAAATCCAAATTTCACTAAAGTAAATAAGACACGCAGCTTAATGTGTCACATTCTACTTTCATTTAAGGGAATGCACTCCCTGAATGCAAGCAGCTGGGAGTGGGTAAAACATGCAAAACCTTACCTAGAGCTACACCATTCCATCTGAGCATAAACAGTGTCCCACTGAAATTAATAAGAGTTTTTTTAAAGTTATTACTTTGCCACTTTCCCTTAAGATATTTATGCCATTTTTTTTCCTGTTGAGCTGAGGCAAAACAGATTTAAGCCAGTATATTGAATATAGTGCTGCTTTTAAAGACAGGCATAGTAGGAAATACCACTATTTTAAAGCAGCTCTTCTCTAAAATTTCCACTTATTTGGAAAAAAAGCACACTAAAATCAGAATTCAAGATGTGCACACATTTAGCAAATGTTGCTATTTAAGTATAATCACCACCAACCTAAAATAAACAAACTGCCCAAACACCACTCCATTCTTTATCCTTGCACAAGAAGACAGACACAAATGACTGTGATGAACTCACACCAAGGGTAAATGGAATTCTGCCTTAACATTTATAAATTCAAGACTTGACACGCTCCAACACACTGCTTTCCCCTCTCTACTTTGCAGCATCCCTCTTTGAAATCTGCTGCTCCAGAGACTCTCAAACTGTTTCCCAAACCTGTTTTTTTAATGTCAGTGCAGCATTCAATGGTCAGGCTACAATGTGCTTATCTGAATTTGACATTATGAAAGGGAAGTTCTTGGCAGGGAGAAAAGGAAAAACAGTTTCCCAGATGCTACACTTTGAGCCATTTTCTAGGTAAATTGCATGTATGTTTGTAGCTAAAAATCTTACTTTTGTGACAGGACTGCTTGCAAATATTCAGTTTAGCCAGTTTTCTTCAGAGTCAAGAAACAACTGTACAAACAGAGCACGTAATGTTTGTTCTATTTATTCTACTAGTTAACATTTTGTACTGCAGAAGAGCAATGGAATATAAATTTTTGCACTGTACTACTCGTCTATCAACTACATCATGCATTCACCTACCCAAACCCCAGTAAAACCTAACCAGCTGGCTGGGGACATCCCACATTGCTTTTACATTTGACATGGATGCTACCAAACATGTAATAGAACAGAAAATAAAAACCCTCTTGAAATAACTTATAAAATGTCTGCAAGGTCCAAAACAAGGTTCCTTGGGAGGGAATCAGTCTGATTTTACACTCACAACACTCCAGTATCATAGGATGCATCACTGGGCAAGGCAGACAATTGTTTCTAGGACATAAGCAACCATACCTTTGGAAGCTTGAACAGAACAGAGGCATTTAGGTGACCCCTGTAGAAACTATAAATGATTCACATGATGTTTAATTGAAGTTTACTTAGAGCAAGGTAGTGACAAAAAAGCCATTCTGACATTTGATTGAAAATCAAGTTGCCAGTGAATGCTGATTTGGTGGGTCACCACCTCAGAATAAAAACATTCCTTTTTTACCCCATTACTTCATTCAACTTATCTAAATGTGCTAGGAAACAAAGAGAAAATGCAAATACATCACATCAGAATAAGCAGTTCAAGGACTTGTTGTATACAAGTGGGTGAGAGCTGTCTCAGCAAAATATTCCATTTCTCAAAGTATAAAATACCTTCTCTTAAATTGCTGAGTTTACAATATCTATTCCTTATCACAAAATTTTTGTTCCTCTGGTCTCTCTATACAATATCCTAAAAGATTGGTAATATAATTTGTCTCAGAAATTAGACAAATCATCTATACCTCTTAGCCATGACAAATTTAGGCTGATTACCTACAGAGCGGGTAATGAAAGTGTTCATGTTCATTTGTTTAAAACACACCTCCCTCCAATATCACATGCACACTTCAAAATACCTACTGGATAGTATTTGCTCAGAATTTACAACCAGAAGCTGAAGCAGGCAGTTGCCTACTGTATCTGAAAGTCACAATCAGTCTAGCAACTCGTGAAATCATCTTTTGATACTTATTTTGTCTGTCAATCTTCATCCAGCTGGTTTCATCATCTCTTTCAAGGTCTGTCAAGAATCTGCGCTTGAATCTTAAGTGACTATTGAAAAGTTTTAAACAATATTCTATCTTATTCAATTGCTGTTTTGTCCTCTAAATAGGTACTACATCAAATTGTAGCTTGTAGAACATGAACAGAGTGAAGAGACATGTCTGAGCCACGTCCTCACTCTAAAAGATGCCACTGAGGACCACTTAGCTGATCTGGTCTTTTACTATTTTTGGTATAAAAGGAATACAGACAAACTTGAGAGTGATTCAGTGTCAGTGAATAGGTTTGAAACAGCATCATCTCCATGGTTCAAGGACATTTCCCCATTTCAGGTAACTGTCAACAGGTATTTTTATATTATTTGGTTGTTTTGTAACTGCCTTATCCAACAAAGGAAAATGCCATTTAACTTGCTTACAGGGTTATTTACCCCCTCTTTTCAAAATAACTTTAACACCAAATTATCTTCTGTCATCTTGAAAATAGAAGTTTTGGCCAAAACCACAAATTAGGTTTAATTCAACTTGGGGAGGAAGGAAAGAGAGGAGGATATGAGATTGATGCAGAGAAAAACTCCCCTCATGATTTTAACCAGAATTCAGTATTGAGGACAAACTGTGTGAACGGATTTGAACTCTTGGCAGTCACACTCCAGGAGACTGCTAGGATAACCAGTGACACATCCTCTAAACACATTCTCTCTGTGGTTTTCCTCTTGGCACAAGATCATAAAATACCTGTTGCAAATATTTATACTACTTGCATATGAGTCAGACATGAGACTACAGAGCTATTCTGTCTCATTCTCATTAAATACACGCATCCACATGACAGGGAATAAAGAGACTAAAGGGTGAAAACACCGACATCCATTTACCCCAACTACCAGCACAATGTTAATTTGAAAACAGGCCTTTTATCTAACTACTATTACCTTTCATCTAAGTACCACACTGCAGAGTCATTCTCTCACTCCATTTCTCTGACATAATACATTTTCAGATATTTTACACAAAACACCCATTGGGCACACAAAGGAAGGAGACTCGGTGCTGGACCTTCTGAACAAATCAGTGCTCCTGAGGAAGACTCCTCAGGCAGAATCAAGTGATCCAAGTCACCCTGATGAGTGTTGTAACTCCTGAGTGGAGGTGAAAACAACCTCTTACAAAAACCAGCTTACAGCATCTATATTCTCTGTTGGAAACGACACTTCTAAGAACTCAATACATGTGGAACCAAGAACCATAAAAACACCTTTCTCTCCAAAAGATATGGTCTATATATTAAGGAATACTACATTATATTTGCCTGGGTTTACTTAGCAGGCAAACTACTATGGTTAATACTACACATCACTGCCTGAGCTTGCACACAGAGCTCTGAGGTTTTGATCCCAAGCAGAAAATGGCCACTGTAATCAAAGCTCAGGGAAACAAGGATGTGTCACTACAGGGCTGCAAACCTTTATTCTCTGCACTGGAAGTAGTTGAGGATAAACTGTGGTATGATGGTGGCCACCTAAGAAAACACTGAACCACTGAGTATTTCTCAATTTTGATTATCACTCAAGTCATAAAAACATTTCATTCTTTTGTATTATTCTTTTGATTTTCATGTAGACAGGCAGCACCTGCTGGAATAATTTCAACACCGCAAAGCAGGTCATTGTTGTCCTGTGCTTCTCTCTTTGCTACTTCATGGATGGAATATGAATTTAAGATGAATTATATGGCAAACTTGAGATAAACTTTCAGAACTTAAAATGAACCAAAATTAAGAGGATCAATGTACATATTAATACAATACTAAGATTGTAACTCAATCACTCTTTTCCATGTGAATACCAATAGGACAGTTTCCTGATTTGATCCATTTCTGTAAAAAATTGAGACTTTTCCCTGTAACAGGGTTTTCTGAAGAAACTCTTACAGATGTGCATGAATATACTTCAAATCAGTTAAAATGCAGGTTTAGTAGTTATAGAAGTGACAGAGTGATCAAAGAATTCATTAGACTGCCAGAAGTTCCTTATCAACTGAGACAGATGGCAAATACACCTAGAATAAGGAATACTTCGAGAACATTGCAGTTAACTAACAAAATCAGCTTTTTTATTTCGAAGTTATAATTTCAAGCCATTTTTTATTCTGATCTTGCTAACCAACAGTTGCTTTCTGTGTCTGTGCTGACTAAAAACCAGCACCACCATGTTTGTGGTACTGCCCTGACACTTTTAATTGAGGAACTGTAGAGTAGCCCAAGGAAGAGTGATGGGATGCATAATTATGTGCAGATGTCATATTAGCTAAAGTAACCCCCAACTGTTTGTGATCAAACTTCCAGTGGAGTTAATAGATCAGTATATTTTTTGTTTCATTCCAAAGGACAAGGATGCTTTACTTATATCCAGGAGGGATCCACAGCTCAGTTTTACCATTAATTCAGATGAATACAGAAATAAATGTTTATGAATATGTTTCTGCATGCTTAAATGTATCTACATTAATTGTTCAGTAACATATTGTATTTTACATAAATATTCCAGCAAGAAGTTTGAAGACAAAATGTTTATAACAAATATAAAATTTCGGATGAGACGCTTTCTATAAGTCCTCTGACAATTTTAACAGAAAGATTCATTGAAAAAGGAAACAAAAACCACTGTGCAATTCCTGCATCCTACCAAACTGCTTTGATTTCAAATGGGAAGCATTTAACATTAATTATACACCTGCAATTTATACCCCAAAAACTCTCCTCACTGACTGCTCCACCTTCCTTGATGCCAAATAATAAATACATTTGAAGACATCTTAAGCTTCTTTGTGAAACAAATTAAGTCATTAGGAGATTTTTATTAGTGAACTATTTCTACACATCCCTTCTTTGAACACTAAGAGTTCATCTGAAATATGGAGGAAGTGGTAATGATTTTAAATGACACTAACAGCTTAAGTCATGACGATGAAAAAATCAGCATGGACCCCAGTATGAGCTACTGAACACGGGTATGTGGAGCTAAATTCTGAAATTCCAGTGGATAACACACTGCGGAGAAAAACCTACCAGTAATGAAAGCCCCACAAAGGGTGAGGTTCCCAAACACAGATCACGAACCAAAAAAGGTAGAAGCAGGAAAACGGTACATCTGGTTTTTATCTGCCCTTCTAAAAAGGTTATTTTTAGTGCAGTTAGAAGCTTCAAACTAGATGTGAAACTTTCTCGTTCTTTTTATGTTTCAATCTATTTTTAGAGTCGAACCAGGAAACCCCCACTCTATTCAAAACCATGTTTTTGTAAGACTGTAATTTAAAGAGAACCTCATGGTGTAATCACACATGAAAAGAAACTGCACAGACCATGGTTTGGAGAACAGGATCCACGTTAAGAAACGCTTAGAGTGTCAAGAAATCTAGCTTTATAATATTAACCCTTAAAAAAATTATTAAACATGTAATGATCCCAACAACTTTATCCAAGACAGGTGGAACATCCCAAAGTTGACATTAACCGCTGCTGGGATCTATCTGCTCCTGTCAGCATTGGAAGGATTAACACTGAATTCCAGCAGTTTATGACTGGGCTCGAACTAACCAAAAAGAAACATTTTATCCTTTGTCACCCATCATCACTAGCCAGAAGGTTTTAGACTAAGTATTTTTAACATCTTACAGAAAAACTCACTATGCAGTTCTAGAGGCACAAAATTCACGGCCCTTCACTTACAAGGGCAAAAACTATTCTACTTTATAGAGTCACAGAACGGCCTGGGTTGAAAGGGACCTTAAAGACCATCTAGTTCTCATCTCCTGCCATGGACAGGGACACCCTTTCATAACATTCAACTTTAATAACGTTTCTTATAAACCAGTTTGTTTCATTTTGACAATAAAACATTCACCGAAGTCCTTCACAATTACCTAAATTTTCTCACAACCTGCCAGCCAAGCTTGGCTTTGACCAGAAAAGGAAGCATCACAAACACCTCTTCTGGGGGGAAAGGGAGGGCTCATGAGTTTTCACTTGTTTAATATAATCTTATACTTTTTAACTTCACTTACCCTGAGCTCTTAGGAAGCATTTCTGCTCATTCCAACGCCTTCTGGTACCGGACATTTTGGTGTAGCCATGGCAGTTCTCTGCAAGTCCTGCAGACAGAGAAAAACTCTTGCTTTAAACAAAGTCATGCTTATTTGCTGGGTTAGAGGTTAGGCATGCACAGAGCAGGCAGGTTTGTATAGTTTGTCTCTGACAGCTGCTGGTAGAAGAGCACAGGGAAGACCAAAAAGTAATATCCTTAGACCAACCAACTATTCCTTAATTTCCTCTACAGCCACAATCCATTGGACAGTGCATAATCCTCCTGCACAGAGCAGAGTGACAGAACATAAACTCTGATTTCTCATCTTTATGTAAGAGTTTGTATTTCCACATCGTTCTCCCATGTGTGGCCACCCTGTGATAAGCCACATCACTGGTTAATGCTTTCCCAAATCAAGTTCATGTTGTTGCAAACCAGAATTTATCATTTCTATGTTTAAAACAAAACCCTACACACAGCTTATTTTCAGTTTATTTCAACTGCATCAAGTCACAAAACAGATAGACCTGCAGTTATTGAAGATGCATAGGAGTGGGGTTTTATGCAAATCCACAGTTATCACTTTGACTTTTAGGGCTTTGCTGCAAGTTTTCCCCACTTATTTTTTGGATAATAATAGTTTTGTAGAACACCACATTGTTTTAACATGTCATGTTTCACACACTGGGTAGAGACACCAAAGCTTTGGGGTGTGATTTGTTTCCACAGATGCACCATCTTGTACATTCCAACCATATTAAGGACTTGGTTTTAACACCTTGAAGAGGACTTCTGAGTGGGGCTGGAGATCAGGGTAAAAACTGGAACTTCAAAACACTGATTCCCTTCACTGCAGGCTTTGATTTAGAGTCCTCTGCCCTAAAATGTAGCATTACAGTCTGGCCTGTTGTACAGGAATTGAGGGAGGTGAAAGAATCCAAAAGAAAACAGAAAAATAAACTAACAAACGAACAAAAAACCCACACAAAAAACCCAAAACATTCTTGTAGTAAATTAACTTTAAAAGGCATAAATCAATCTAAACTAGAAAACACTGTTCTGGAATTCCTTTTAAAAAATCTTTTCATTCCTGTGCATTATTATATGTGATATATTACACAGAACATCCATGTCACCTAACCAAGAATTTGACATTACTATTGCAAACACATCTAACAGATAAAAGTAGCAAAACCTAGAATTAAGTATTCACGCCATAAATTAATATTACCATTTGCTAACCAGCAATCTTTGCTCCTGAGGAGCAACATCATGAAGAAAGAGTGCAACTGCAACTTCTTTTTCAACTATCAGTGATACTCAGTCTTTTCTTGGCTAAAAAGCAGCTATTGAGTACTTCCTCATCACCAGCCAAGCCAAACACATTTTGGGAAATTGTACTGTATGCTCCATGTGGAGCAGCAAATATGTGATTTCTCCCAGTTTCTCCACACAAGTGCATCCTAAAGAAGCTGCTCGTGGTTTCACAGCCTTTTGCTGGTAGTTTATTCCCTGAAAATTGACGTTTTGATTTCACAGAACAGGAAAGTCAGAGCTTGAAAAGCTCAAACACTTCAACTGGATGTTTTAAAATGAGTCGCTGAGACCGACTCTTGCTGAACGTACCATGGAATTCCAAAGGAAACAAAGCCAAAAATTCCTGAGAGTCACTTTTCTGATTTGAGCAAACTTTTTTTAGAAAAAAGTTCAAAAACTGAACTGAGGAAAAAAAGCACTTTCTAAACTACTTTATTTCCATCAAGGAATTTTTCTCACTGGTCAAAACACGATCATCAGGATGGGGGTTACCTTTCAGCACGTGAGCAAAAAAAGCCACGAAAATTAAGTGTATCTTAAATGATTGTTTTAAAATAGGAATAATCATGGAGAAGATAAACCCAGCATTCCCAAGGATTATAAACATTGGCATTTCCATGACACCTTGTATGCCTTCATGGTCTCTGAATTACACTAAGAAGCTGTGATTTTTCAGCTCCAGACCAAGTCTGTCATTTTGATGCAATTTAATCAGAGGCAACCCCTGCTCATAGGAAAAAGCAGAGAGACTACACTGGAACCTACTTTAAATTATCTGCTAGGATAAAGGCTTTATTTACAACCAATATATTCCATTAAAACATACTTTCATTTTTTTTATAGGTTTAACCAATCTCCATGGATCCACATGATTCAACCCAAGAAACAATAAGATAAACACTTTTGCCTTCCCCACACATTTATGGCAAAAGCTTTTAAAGAATAAGGGCTATACTAAGGGAAAAAAAAATATTACGAGAGTTAAAAAACAAAACAAAAAAATCAATACTTTTCTTTCATTAGCTATTCAAACAGACATTCAGTCAATACCATGTATGGGAAGTATCTATCACCACTTACAAAGGAATAATTTTTAAAATATCTGATTCTGACCCTAGCCCTGATTTAAATTAGGAAAAAATTATTGGGATAAGTAGGAGACTGTTAAAGTCAAAGTGCTACAGACTACAGGCTATTAAAAAACACAGTACTGAAGTAAAATTAAAATACCAATGAATGATCAGAGTCCAAAAGCATCACTTGCCTCAGGCTTGCAGGTATTCTCAGGTTAAAGGATCTGCAGTGATTTACTCTTGATGATCTGGTCTCTGCAGCTTCACTTCATTTACTCTAATTGTGTTGGCACAGACAAAGATAATGTTTGGCTTGAACACAAAGCCTGTGCCTGGACCTGTGTTATCAGTCTCACTTCTGCCAAGAAAGAATTTTTAAGAAAGAAAGTCCAGTGGGGCAGTGGGGATGTTGAAGAAAAGACAGAACTAGGCTGGAACCAGAGTATTACGATTGCTTTGAAATTATATTGATTTGAACATTCTGACCACGACTCTGACCTGGCCAGGACTGCTTTGCTCAAACCTCCACCTCTGAATTCAACAGGAGTTGTTCTGTGCTACTGCAGTTGGATTTACTAGTTGGATACAACTTCCCTTTTTATTTCTCCGCACAGAAATTAAAAGTATCTCCAGAAAGTGTCATGAAGGGCTTTTTGCTTTTAATGTATTTATTTTTAATATCAGAAGTATCTTAATTTCCTTACTAATGACTAGTTCAACAAACCTAAGCCTACAGTTTAGGCAGCCATGTTCAGTGCTGTATATGGGCCTCCTCAAAAGAAATCAGTAATACAGTTTTAACTCATCTTGAATGTAATCAATTTATTTAATCGCATGTATTTTAGATATATCCCCTACATATTTTTCCGTCATCAGAAGTCAACTTATTCCATTGTGAATAAAATGTAAATAAGCTTGTCAGACAAAAGTTTATAAATCTTTAAATCAAAGAGACTTTTATCCCCACAGCTTGTCTCTGTTCAGAATATTTGATCTTCCTGTGAAATACCCAGCCAGCTAACGCCCTGAGAAAAGTGACAGAGGTTCAAGTTGGACTCACACATTTAAATTCCATGTCTGAAGCTGAGTCTTGAGTCTTGCTGCCTCAGCATCTTAGTGTGCCCACAATCAGAGCTTGCCAAGGCACTTTAAAGACAGGCAGCTAAAAGTTATGGGGTGGTTGAATCGGATCAGGAGAAGAGCTACAGCACCTTTTTAATATGAATTACGTTGCCTTGGCAAAAGCAACCCCTTTTAAGCAGATTCCTAAATTAGAAACACTTAGTCATCATTAAGTCAGTCCAAAGTGCTTCCTACCACTTGTTAGCAGCAGCAGAGGATCCTGGCACAGGTAAGAGCACCCAAACAACCTGTGGTTCACGTGATTCCAAGTGTTATTTCCAGCCAAAGAACAGTGGCAGCTGGAATGAAAGCCAGATTTCCACATTTACTGGGCATAGTAGCAGTTTATGGAAGCAAGGTGGCAAATGAAAATAGAGAAAGATGAAAAAAAATGCTGTCAGAGATTTTAGGGGGAAGCTCACCAGCTACTTTGACCACATTGAGAAAACTGCATTGAAAAATCTTCACCTAGAAAATCGATTTATTGGTTCCCTTACCAGGTAGATACACTGGTGCAATAAAATGCAGCCATTTTACTCCATGAATGGGCCTTAAAATAACCTGAGTGACTCTGCAGCCACTGATCAAACCGAGATTTAGGTAAGATGAAGACACCTATGTGCATTTTTGTAACATGCAACTGTACTTGAGAGGGATGAGTTTAACATCTCTCTCTTACAGTATATACACTTGACCAGAGCTCAATGCAAACACAAATAACCCTGATCAGAAGCAACTGTTATCAACAGCATCAACAGCTCTAAATTCAGCTCCGAGAATAAAGAAAGCAAAATCAATGATCTATATATTCACTTCATACATTTATCCAGTGTGTGTGTACTTTAAGTTGCATATTTATATGTAATTTAACAGCAAATAGGAAGGACTATTTGCATCAGTCTTGTTGAAATACCCACCCTTGAACCAGCAGGCACTGAAATTAAGGTGTCTGTTGCAAAGTATCATTTTTCATCCATAAGATAAGGTTATTTGTGCTGTTGTACAGACATGAAAGGTGCTGTCAGTTTTAGTCAAAGCACTTTCAGTAAGACAACCAGCAAGCTAAATTGGGGTTCAATAGGTCACACCAATCACTTGCATGTTATTTTTATTTTGTCATTTTGCTTGGATAATCAGATTATACCTGCATTTCAGTCTTTCACAATTTGATTAGGCAAAGCCTTCATTCATTCAAGCCACTTGCACAATTATGGCAGATAATTTAGGGAAGTAGACAAAGATGAAGAAGAAATCAAAGCTGACATGAGGTAGGAAAAAAACCAAAAACAAATTAGCATTTTTCTCTTTGTCAAAGAGGCTCCTTCTCCACCTGCGCTCCCTCTCCTCCTCTCGGGCATCTATCTAAGCAGAGTATTCCAGGTGTTGGCAGATTTCTGTTAAATTTTTGGATCTGTCAATGTCCAGGTGTTTATTTAGCAGGGGTGCCCACCAGGCACCAGCAGCTGTGAAGCACATCAGGGTGGGGTCTGGGGTCACCAGCACGGCACAGCCTCTCAGAGCCACTACTAAACAAGATCTGAGTACGCTCGTGCTGCACAGAGCAATATTTGCAACCTCTGGGAAGTAAAGATTCAGGCTGAAACCTGTGGTAAGTCTAGAAAATTCTGCCATTTCTGTTCTTTTTTAAAAAAAAAAACAAAACAAGAGGCACTGCAGTTGTAATACAGATGATTTGGCAAGTTTTGCTTATTTGACTGAGAAACCTGTTATTCACCAAGCAATTCGGTCACATATTCAGTATGCAAACCCTGTTAGCCTTGTTTTTAGCACACTTTTTGTTTGTAAGCAAGAAGCAGACAAGTAAGAGAGGGAAAGCAGTGCAAAGTGTTCGGGTAATTACTTACAAGGCCTCTTACAATAGTCTCTAGAGGTGTAATTTGTTGCACACAGTACCCACATTTGGATAAACAACCGATACTCCAGGACTCCAAACTGCTACTCAGACATCAGGCACTGAGGCACACAAAGCACTATTGGAGAGAGCTGAGCTTCCCAATCATTAATTCATTGTTATTTCTTCAAGTCTCCCAACCTCCCCCAAGACTAGCCACATCTGATTATAAAGTAAATGACACGAAGAAAATAATATTTTCCTACATTTTAGATGACAGATCAATTAAAATTTCTCAGATGCAGATTAAGACTCACGAGCTGGAAACTGTGCATGGCAGAGCTTAATACAGCAGCCTGAAATTCAATAAAATAAGCAAATTACTACAAATAACTTCTGGATTTGAAAGAAAAGAAACAGAACCACAACTTTGTCAGACTACACCTCTGAGCACCATTTTCAGACAGGCATTAACCCACTCACAGAGGCTGGAAATTCCCTCATCTATCTTACAGTGACACTGCACAGTTTAGATTAAAACAGATTGAAGCAGAAGGTGGACAGATACCATTGAGTATATTATGGTGGAGTAAGTAATTATGAGACATTTTTATCAAAAATAACCCAAAACGTAGCAGAATAGGGAAGTATCTAAGATTATTTAGTACCTAAGGGAACCATATGGTCTATATACTATACCTATACAAATAACAACAGCTGTATCACTGGTTTAGCACTGCTGCACCTGCAAGTTACTGTAGTACAGTCATGTACAGAGGGAAGGACTATGTGGAATTCTCACTGAGGAGCTGCGAGGCTGCAGAGCTACAGGCTCTGCAGTTAATAAATAAAATACTTCATTGTCTGGTAGGACCAGCCCGAGACCTCTTGAAAGTTTTTATGGCTTCAAAAGTACCAGAAGAGTTAAAACTAAGGGAACCTGCTGGGTGTCTCAGGACACAAGAGGGGAGCCACAAAACCATGTGCCATGCCTGCTAGGAATTCCTATTCCCTCTCAGTATCCCCACATCGAGCGTTTGAGGAGTGAGAAAGGCGCTGTCAAAATTTATGAAGGAGTTTCCATTTGAGTAAGACTAAATAAAAGTTGGACAATTCTTGGAACACCTGAAGTTACTGCCAGAGAGCTTCTCAAAGACTTGTAATATTGCAGGCAGTTTCTTCCATTAGTTATTGTATCACTCAATTTTTTTTTCTTAGTTGAAATAATTTGTAACTGACTCTAATCTCTCATGACCTCAAAACCAGACACAGTTGTATATCATCTGTTTTTTAATGGCAACTATTCAGCTCAATAAAAACATCATAAATTCTGTAAAGCCTCTTTCCCACAACATTATCAGGACAAAAGGCAGCCATCAGCATTTGAGCCCAGAATTCAGAATAAAAACTGCAAGTGTTCAAGCCCTCTTTTATTAGTAGCTGTTTTATTTGAAAGGAAAAGCTCAGCTGATGAAGCAGACCTTGGAGGTTTGTTTCCCAAAAGCCTAAGAACATGGGAAGGTTTCTTGTCTCAATGCCTGATGAAATCAATGACAACTTGGGTCATTTACACAACGTTAACTAATTGTCCAGAATTACATAAGTACTGACAGAAGTACATCGTGCTGTGTGACTGAGAGCCCTCCAGCCATCTTGCCAACCTTTCATCATGAAATAACATTTGATTTTGATCCTCTACATCTTGGGGGTTTATTTCAGAAGTTTGCTTTCTGTTTTACTGTAGGCCTCAGGCTCATCTAAATTTTTTTTTAAGACTTTGGATTTTCAAAGAAAAAAAAAAAGCAAAATCCACTCTGAGAATGAGAGAAGATGTGTGGCCAGGAAGTTACCAAGCTGTGTAGACCTCTTGGACTGAAAAATAATGCCTTAAAATACAAAAAAGAGGCTGCTCAAAACAGATAAAAAAGGTTGTTGGTTTGTGGTTTTTTTTAAAAAAAAAAACAACTTTAAAAATACCAAGGAACAAGAAGAAAGATGAGAAAAAACTTAACTGCAAAATCAGACTGAGAGGACTACTTTTTCAGGAACAACAAAATGCTTATGCTTTCCAAAAATATTTCAGTCAGAAGTTCTTTGTAACACATCTCCATTTATTTGAGACCATATCTTCAGTGTTTAAATAGAAGGTCTCAGGAATCCACAGTCCTTCAGCACAGATCCTTGCACATCAAATTTACTTTGATTCTTGATATCAAGGTACCAAACCATTTTTTCCCATCATCAAAAAAAAAATTATTTTGATACTAGAGCTGTGTGAAGATCAATAAAGATCAACGTCAGATCATTAAAATCAACAAGGGCAAACCCTGAACACTGATTTCAGGGATGTTTCACCTGATAACTTCTACCAGAAGAATTTAACTGCAAATCCACTGTGGGAATAACCTTACAAGTTAGACTCCTCTTCACTATATGCAGAGTCTCAAATGTATGTGTTTATTTTCAAACCAGCACGACTGCTGGGTGGGGGAGAAATTAAACATGTCGCACTTTGCACGTGCCCTGCAATTCTTACATGTAAAGGGTCAGCAGGCTCATTTCTATAGTCTTACTAACATGCTGACAGGACTGAAAGGGACAGAGCTGAAACTTCTGGATGAGAAAATCCAGGAGAAATACATTTTTTTTTTTAAAAAAAAAAAAAATCACAATGTGCACATTAGGAAAAAAATAGTGTTGTCAGCAGACCAGGCAAGAAGAGGAGCACGTTCATGTGCCAGTACTTATATTGCTCCATATTCAGAAGTGAGCCAGGCAATTTGGCACTTTCATGTGTGCAACACTATTACTTCTACTTTATCTCCATCATTTTGCTTCTTTGAATGTTCTTTTCACATAAGAAGTTAAAGGCTTTGGACTTTGGCTTCTTCTGATCCAAATACATGGTGCTACAGAGAATGTTTCACCGGGAAACACTAAAGAAAACATAACTCTTACAGCACTAAAGGACTGAGTGAGAAATCAGATCTGATTCATCTCATGTCATGTGACAACAGCATAGCTGAAAATACACTGAAATGCCCAATATCTCATTAATTTTCCCCGATGGCTTTGGGAGAGTGTGCTGGTTCTGGCTGGGATGGGGTAAATTATGGACATGGCTGCTGATGCCGGCCAGATCCAAGGCCCTACTTCAGCTGCTTCTGACATGCAAAGCACTTGTAGATCCAAACCTTCCCAGGAGGAGAACCCAAATAACCCAACTAACCCAAACATGAAGAGCTGGTATAAAATAGTCCAAGACTTGCACTCTTCTTGTACTGCAGCTTGGATTCACACTTGTATCCAAACCTCAAACCCCATTTCATTTGGAATCTACTCTCTAAGCAACGTAAACTTGATTGCTTCGCTGCTTGTGCATCAGCACATGAGGTTTCACTTTCAGGACCAAATATTAGTTAAGTTCAGTGAATTAATTTCCTCTCTTTAGAAGGAAAACCCAACAGTAACGAATGGCAGCCACACACCTCTATAGTGGGGAGGGATAAAGGATACTTTATAAATACTAGGGATAAAGTCAGTGAAATGGGGAAAGGGGGACAAGGTGAATCAGCTGTGCCAAGGTACTTTTCATAAACAAGAGCAAAGGAGCTTGTGAGGTCAACTTGACCTTTGCTTTACTCAAGTGTAATGGAGAGTGTTTTAAAACACAGCGTTCTTGAGAAATATCCAAGTGTAACATTTCCATTTGCTCTGGTATTACAAACTTAACATTTCTGTAATGGCTCATTCCCTTTTGAAATCATTGCTGTCAAGACCTTTAATTTTTGCACATGCAGATACAGCTTCTGCTGTAAAAAGCTTTCTTCCCTTATTAGTAATCAGCACTGCTTTCAATCACCCAATCTTGTTTGTTTGTTTGTTTCTACCTAAACTAAGTGGAAGTTATTAAGAGAAGACAAATTGACCAATAGAAAAAACAAAGAAATAAAACCCAGAAGTTTATTAGGGAATATCAAGAGTTTTGATAGGAAAGCAGAAATCACATGCCAGAAACACATCAGAAGCAGCACATGTCACCTAAACAATCCTAAGCACAGGCAAGCAGTCATAAAGGACACTGTCAGAGACACCTGTACACTAGAGAATAGCCTGACTGAACACTGAATACAGCACATTTTCTTCTCTCTTTCCCCAACCCTTCAAAACAGCAGTAAGTAAAGAGAGTGCTGAAATTACCAAATCAACAAAAGAGGAAAAAAAATGAAGCTCCCCAGCTATATATACACCATCGGGGAGGGGGGGGAAACTCTGAGGGAGAAGTCACCCTGTAAAGTTCCAGAAAGTAATAAATCAGCTACATTCAGAATATTTTTTGAAAGAAATACATTCTATTAGCAGGTCGAAACCCCAGCACAAACTGTGATGGGATAAGTACAGTTATTTTTCTGTCTGAGGTGATGAGGGAACAATAAGTGATGACAAGAATGGCATCTAAGAGAAAAGTTTTATTGGCAGCCATTCAAGAACACATTTCTCCAAACACAAAAAATGTCAATAGGCAGCTAAAAATAATGAGTTTCACAGTTAAAGCAGAAAATGTTTAAGTAATCTTAAAATGTTGTCAAATTAAAAATAAAAAATTCAAATTACTACTAAAAATATCCAGAAATTGGGAATACAAAAGAACTGAGAGTTTCATGGCTGATTTTCATAGATGCTCCACACTTCCTCCCTAAAACAGAACCCAACAGTCCATTTTCTCCTGCTTATTTCCCCTGTAATTCCAAGTGACTTCTAGTCTGGACGTATCAGCATCCCAGCTTGGGATTTTTCTGCACAAGTAACGCTTGCAGAAATGAATCCTGGAGTTCATCAATCAAGCTATGGCATAGGTTATAGTTCCTTGCTGTGAGGGATGTATGGCTGAAGGATGCATATTCCAGTAAAAACAAAAGAAAAAAAGAAATCTTATGCTCCCTTCAAAGTAACAATAAAAAGATGGGAAATATAGATCACTGAGAATTTTCTACTATAAAGTTCTTAGGCAGCAAGTGAAATTAGAAATTGTTTTCCTTTTGATGCTTAACTTTTGGGCAAATATGACTTAGTTCGGTGATCTTTGTCCAAAATATCCTTGAAAATATCTATATATATATACCCACACTACAATTCAAAACCAACTGTACTCAATGTTTTTCCTCAGTTTCATTTTAAGGAGAAAGGATAAATATTTACAACTACAGGTCAGAGGTTTCCTTTCCTGGCTCTTAGACAAGTACTCCTTAAATCCAATTCTTTTTATCATTCCTGCCTCATTATATCATAATTGATCAGGTGAAAGACCAGTTGTTTTAGAATTATAGACTGGACGTGTTATGTGCTGTTTTCTGAAGAGGCTTTGTACAACTTAACACGAAGAAAATAAATTTGCATTATGTTTAATGTGAATTTTAGAATTAAAGCTGTGGGGAGAAAACTACTATATGTGCAAGAGCAAGTCAAAGGAAGAATTAGACTTATTTGTTCACACATTTGGGACAGTTTCTCACCCTTTAGAGGTTCAGTCCAGGGAATTACAAAAGAATTCCAGAAGGGTGGTAGCTCGGGCAGTGAGTTGAAAGGCATTGCTGCTAACAGGGGAATCTTCTCCTGAAAAATTAGCTATCACTGGGAGCCATTACATGACTGTCACCTGGCTCAGAGATGACATTCCACATTTGTCAGAAGGAGAAGCAGGGAGAGGGTCACAGCAGAATATAAAGGATAGAATCGGAAACTGAACTAAAGGCATCTCATGGAAGTCAACTGCTACAACATTTTTGCAGAAAGATAAATGGCAAATTAGAAAAAACATGATATCAATCACTGCCTAAAAATGATAAAGGAAAACGTTGTGTGAAGAAATGGAGGTATTACGTGTGAGGAATAGTGGAAGCACACAGTGGAACAAATGACATTTACTGTGGTCAGCTTACTGGGAAAGCAGCAGATGATTACGATGGTGATTTGAATGTCAAAGGAATTTGATGGGGCATACCTAGGAGCTCAGCAAATCCTGCACAGCAGCAGAACTAGAGGCAACTCAGTCTCATATAAACTACACGTGGCTGACTTTTAGTATACAGATTATAGAACTTGGTGTTTTTCTCTAGGATTGGTTCTCAAGAGGCACAATCTATTACAATGTGTTCACAGCCTCCCAAGCCACACAAACTGCAAGTTCACAGAGTCTGATTCTCAATTTATTCAAGCAAAATGTCAGCCAGCAATAAAAAAAAATAAATTCTCTCTAGAGCACAGCAGAGCTGCCCTGGGAAAGGAGGATTTGTGGAAACAAACTATTTGCCTCCAAACACTCTGATGCTCTGTACTGTTGTTCTGTCCTTTGCCTCCCCCACCGAGGCAATGCGTTTTTGGGAAGGCTCCATTTCAGATCCACCAGCCAAAGCCACTGCTCAGAGGCTCCAATCCCCTCTAAAGCTCTTGGGCTGTTGGCTAACAAGTCACTTGGATGTTTCTAATAGATTTCCAGAAATATTGAGGATCATACAACAAGCTGGAACCAGGCAAGTCAGAGTATCAGTGCCATTGGGAAGGCCAGGACAGAGTACAGCAGTGCTGCAACAAGCAGAGATTTCCTCTGGTGGATGTTACACCCCTTAGGGGAGGCACAGACCAAGGTGCTGATCAGCTGCATTACTGGGAAATTGGGCTTCACAGATGCAACACATCACTATTTGGAGATGGAAACCGTGACACTCAGCTCAGCTCAAGCATAAAAGTTTCACTTTCACCAAAGAATCCAAGAAGCAATTTCACTGCAATTATTAAAAGTACTTTTAATTAGATCTATCCCCTTTATTTGGAAAAGTAAGGTTTGATAAACTTCATTTCCCAGTGGGGAAATGTGAATTAAAAGCGAGAATTCTGCCAGCTCTAAAATGGCACTTTATATCTCCATATTAAATAGATTAAATTACTTTAATACACTGACACATTAAAATCCAAAATGAAAGACTATTAATCACTACCAAGTAAAATAAACAGAGCCGCCATTAAATTACACAACTATCTCCTTCATTATGTTTGTCATAATAAGCATCTAATTTTATGAAGAAACATAAATTTTGATATATGGATGCACTGAGTAAGAAATAATTTTTGCATATATTTCTTGTGCTTAAGAATTAGGGATCCACAATTATCATAAAACCAAATTATTCAAAGTGCGTGTACGAAGCAGAGCCTAAAGCAACTATTAACTGGCATTTCCCCGAAAGCAGAAGAGCAGATGCTGGCTCTGAAGAGGTTAGGAGATGCTGCATTGGAAATTCATCTTTTCAATTCCTCACCCACATTCTTTTAGCACTTATTTATGCCGGGGTGTCTGACAAGAGGGTTATTCAAAGAAACATGTTTCCTTCTTTCATTTTCCCCTGTACATGTACTCTGTACATTCAAGAAGTCAGAAATAAAAGTTGTGCTCCAATTATTAGTTAGTACTCAATGGTAAAGAACACAAGCCTTGCTGTACTCAGTACTTCAGAAAGTATGAGAAAACCATGAAGGTTACTGATCTACCACTTAATTTGAATAATCAGAGAAGGAGACAGTACTTAACTCTCAGAAATACACAGTACTGGTAACACACACTGATACACCAGCTCTATGTCTGAAAATCAGAGGTATTTCTAAAACAAGCAACTATCAAATGGTCACAACCAACTCATAACATAGCTCCAAAGACCCGGTTCAGACTTTCTCATTAAGTTTATTTCTGAGAAGACCAAGTATGAAAACCCAGTTTTTAGCATAAACAAACTTTTAGCATCAACTAAAGATAGGCAGAGCAAAATAAGCAGTGGAAATCCCTATGCTGGGTGCTTTAAGAAAATTAGTTTTCTATTGAAAACTCTTTAAGAGTTGTTTCCACAACTAGACTTGAACAAGTTATGTGCAGGGAGCAAAAAATTTATTCAAGCCTGGATTTGCCCCTACATGAAAATGAGCTAAAAGAATTACATTACACAGAAATAGCTTTAGCTGATCCTTTATAATGCACCAGGGATGTATGCAAATTAATTTCCTTCATAACGTTTAAAACATAGCACAGTGTAGAATCATCTTATGATTGTCTGGCAAATTGTTGTAATGTTTGTTTATGCCTGATAATGTGTACTACAGAAAATGCAGGAATTTAACAACAGTGTACCAAGGGGACTTATAAAAAACATTGTTATTTGTTTGGTGTAAAATAAGAGAATCAAGTTATGCAAGGATGGATTACTGTAAAATACCAGGAATATCTGTAGCATCTCTATGGAAAAGTCTCTGCAGAGAAGTTCCATGTAAGACCTCTGAGGATTATTACAGAGGACCAACAAGTTGTCTGGGGGGATGGAGCACCTCTCCTGTAAGGACAGGCTGAGAGAATTGGGATTGTTCAGCCTGGAAATGACAGGGTTTAGGGATGACCTAAATGCAGCCTTCCCTGCCCTGAAGGCAGCTTCAAGGAAGATGGAGAGGGATGTTTTACAGTAACATGGAGTGACAGAGTAAGGGGAATGGCTTCAGAGTGGCAGAGAGCAGGTTTAGATTAGACCTACAGAAGAAATTCTTTGCTGTGAGGGTGGTGAAGCACTGGAGCAGGTTGCCCAGAGAGGCTGTGGATGCCCCATCCCTCAAGTGTACAAGTCCAGGTTGGATGGAGCTCTGAGCAACCTGGTCTGGTGGACAGTGTCCCTACACATGGCAGGGCGTTGGAACTAAGTTATCTTTAAGATCTCTTCCAACCCAAACCATTCTATGGTTCTATTTTTTTTAATGGGAAATCTGAGGCTCATACAGAAGCTGCTCTCTGGAGATCTTCTGGAATATATTCCTTTGGGACCTATCTACAGCAAATATTCCTAATGGCAACCAGGTTTATACAGCAATGTTGATTTGCCTCACAAAGAAAACCCAAAAGCCAGACTGTCTTCATTTGATGATTAAGGGACGAAGGGAAGAAGTATTTCCTCCACTGAAGTATCTGTGTACCAGGACAACACCTGAGCACCACCATCCACTCAACTCCAAGCACCTCCCTAGCGCATATCACGAGTTATTGATGTACATATCACACGTGCTTAGGGGATATGACAACTCTAAACAGCTGATTGCTAAATAAACCATATCTCCTCTAGAATGAGTGGTCCTGCAAACAGCTGCCACCAGCTGCAGAGTCACCTGTCAGCCTAGATGACTTAGTATCAAAGGGTATTACCTAAGAGAATAAATGCTCAAAGTCCCACTGACACCTCACTGAGCTGGCAGCCTCCAGGTTTTTCCTGATGATGGGCAGTTCAGAAGCAAGGCCCAGTTCTGTATGAGTTATGGGTTTTTTTTAAACCTATAAGCTTCTTCCTACGAAGTAGAAAGACTTCTACTAAGCAGAACCTCAGCTGGGGCCACCAGAAGCCCTCCAAGACAGCCATGGTGAATAGGGGACTGCATTTACAGTTGAAGATTAAAGATGGCAAAAGAATCTAATAATGTGAGATATCATAAATTTTGACCTTGAGTCTTTGTTTCTGGCTCATCATTGCACCTACAGCAGTTTGATATCTGAACCACATTTTGCAATAGCAATGATTTCCTAATGTGTATTGTAGAGACATAATGGTAAAAATGCCCACACAACATCATACAGCCAAAAAATTCCCCAGCTGTGTACAAATGTATGAGAAATGGCATGGAAATCCATATATTTCTAAAACATCTATTAGAGACACTGCTAGAAACAGATGCAGTGGTGTTTATATCCTGATTCAAGGCCAGAATAATTCCATTTGTTGCTACATAATGAGCTCTTTCACACATGTACTTGTCAGGTCTCACAGTCAGTCCCTAGAAACAGAATAATTTTCTCAACAAGAAGTCAACTCTTCCTGTTTTCATCTTCCTCCTATCCTTCACCTGTTTTGCTTGCATGGTTAAGGTTTCAAAGCTAGACATAGTCTAAGTTTAATATCCAAGTAAAAGGTTGTACAGAAATCAAGAGACAATAACAAACTCGATATTAAATAGATCTTTTACCAGTAACCTTTGGGTTTACATTCATGTCAACACCAGCTTGGGCATTTTCCCAGTCCTGAGCCACTTCAAATGGAAAAAGTACCATTTATTCCATGGGATATTTTCTTCTATGCCAAGTGTCACACAATGATTATGATGAAAGCAGAGACTGACTACGTGCTTATATTAATTAGCAATTATTAAAAGACGTGTCCCCATGATTACTGCTTCGCGGGCATGAGAGTGAATTCATTACTAAGAGGCCGCTCCCACCGAGGGAATATCTGATCAGCTCTGGCAGATCACAAAAGCACATTAAATAAATGAGTAATCAAATGATGGTGTACCATTTGTATAAATTACCAAAGGACAACCTCCCCTTCTGACTGAGATACACTTGGATTTACGGAGATTATTTACGCAGCTTCACGCAGCAGCAAATCCTTTGTTACCAGGAGCTGCGCTTGCAGAGAGAATGGTTGTTGTGAGAGAGATGGGAACAGTGAGGCAAATAAAGTTCTCCATGCTCTGACTGATGGTTCCACCACTGCAACAAATCTAGATTTTAATTGAATAGTCTTTCGATCCACACCACAATCTTTCCATTTAAAAACCACAAAAGGAAACGAAAAGTGAAGATCCCTGAGTATGGACTGGGAAGGCACCCCAAGATATTCCAGATGACAAGCAGTAGAGTACACTCATATTCTGCTGTGCATTTCTGCACACACTACAAAGCACGATTATTTTTAGAAACATACAGGGCACTGGTGATGAACTAACCCAATGTAACCTTAAAAAAAAAAAAAAAAAAAAGAGGAGAGCGTTTTCAGGCCCACAAATATATTGTTTGATATTTAGATGCCACACAAATGTGAGGGCTTTTCTTCATCACGGAAGTTATTGTGAAAATCAATAGGCAACTGAGATATTTAATAAATTGGCACTGTAAAACCAAAGGATTCAATTGGCACACAATTACATGTTAACTGGCGACAGAGGCCACAAATTGTTGGTCACTTATTTGTCATACTATATAAAAGAAATAACTGGTAGCCAGGGAGTTATTGTACAGATTTGAGTTATATACATTTCAACATATACCTAAGAAAAAAAACAAAGTTATTTCCACAAAATTGATCTAAAATGGTCATTTGCATATGTGCCAGAATTCCTTTCAGCATGTCTTGCTTATATCTAAAGAGTGGCCAGCAAGCTGTGTCTTCAGCAGGACTGATATTTCAAGTTTGTCTAAATTTAGAAGCAGTCCATTTCCTAAAGAATTTATATTTCCCAGGTTTTATTCTTGAGCATGTCTCTTGTGGATAAGGCTTATTTCCTGTGAACACACTCAACAGCAAAGAAAACTAGTATTATTATTCACTTTTCCCCCCCCCCAGGAACTGGTTGAATTTATCAAGTGCATCAAAATATTTATCAGATCTATAGATAAATTCCCAACATTCTGGTTGGTCATCTTTGGTCCTGTTATAGATCCATTTTTTAATTAAAGAGCTCTTGAAGTCCCACACTTCCACTAGAGCATTTTGCTCTCTCCGTAATTCCATACCTATTAGCAAGGATTACTATGGGAAGATTATTAGTAAAAATACAAAAATTGTATCAGTTATATTAAAAAATTTTAAAATTCTGCTCCTCCTTAATACGTTTTCTTTGTATACTTTGCTGGGTACCTTGTTTTGGGATATTTTGATTATCAGTGTAAATAATGTTTTTGCTTATACAGTGTCTTTGAGATCTTGCAGACCATTATTGTTTATTCTGAGCACGAGTGGACAAAAAAAATATTCACCTTGGCTTCTGCTTCAGTAAAAATTCAATCAGGACATAAATATATGTTTGCATGAAACTGTCAATTGTGGATGTGTTTACAGAGGAAAGCTCAGATATGCATGGCTGGAAATGCTGCATATGCAGCTTCCAATGAACACAGAGCAGCATACTTACTTAAATAATTTTGAAACTGCAAATTTGAGTACGTGGGAAGAACGGTACAAGTTAAACCAGGATATTAGTACATTTTTTTTTTAGTTTTTGATGGAGGACTTGGTAATTTCTTCTGGCTTCTCTGCAACACCAAAAAGAAACTAAAAGGGCAAGTTCAGTTGGTACAGATGAATTATTCAATTGACACTTCCATTTAGCTGCAAAGTTTTATTAAATGAGCATCATTCAGTTACACTGTTTGTTACAGAATCATTGCACCTAGTTATCCACCATCTGTAATGAGCTTAAAATGCCAAAGGATTTGTATGAGAAGGACATCTGGAAGTCCCAGTCACTGCCCCTTTGGCTTCTTCTGATGCTCTACACCAGACTATTAGCTGACACACACAACAAAATGAAAGTGCAAAGCAAATAAATACAGTAGAAACCAAGGCAGCACCAGCAGGAAAAGCATCGTCAGGCCACAATTCCACCACACACATGGAATGTAGTTTAACTACTCCTTGAATTTGGCACCATCCCTAGATTTGTCTTTCAGGAGAAATCATCCAATGTTATGGTAAAGGAGCTGCAGTATAACCAGAGTTTCCCAGAAACACACAACTGGAGTAACACTCCTACTTCTGGATATGACAGACAAGCCTGACTATTTTAAATCACATTTGCAGAAAGGCATAGATCAGGAGTTATAAGGTCATACACACATTTCTTTTCCTCTGCCTTCATTTACCAATTAAAAACATTTGTTAACTTGCACACCAGGCATCCTTGCACACAACTAGCCATGAAATCTAGGTATTTCCAACATCCTGCATCCTACAACACATCCTATGTGTTGTAACCTCATGCTAAAACAACTCTCCAACACTTCCACTCTATTAATTTGTTATTTTTCCTCACTGAGTTCTTGTTTGATCAAAACAGGTGCACACCATCCATAATCCCCCCAAACTTACAGCATTCCTTCCAAGTTCTGTTTATTTGTCTACATTATGAATAAAATCCTTTCTCAGCAAGATGCTGAGGTAAGTTAACATATATAATCTATTTTCAAACCTTCGTTTCATCCCTGCTACTTTCAATTCAGGTTTTGCTTTTTTCTCCCCCCGCCTCAGTGTTTCTTTACCTCCTTAAGCTCTCCCACCTATTCCCCCAAGACCACTTTTTTATCACAAATAATGCATGCACATGCCTGTAACAGCATTCTGAAGCCAAGTGAGTATTAACCATATTAAACAGATCAAATTCACACAAATTCAATAAGCTGAAAATTGGCTCAAAAGTTCTGCATTTTTGCAGATACTTGAAAAAATTTCTAGAGCAACAATATTACAGAAATTTCTACTTTCAGAGCAACCTTTTTTTGTCACTATTTGATACATTGCAACTAAGAATTTTTTGGCGAGGTTGACTGGCAAAGTGGAATTCCAATTTGAAATTACAGGAAGGCATTTCCTCATTTCAGTTCAACTAGAATCCAGAAATTCCTTCACTAAAGGTAGACAATTACAAAATTTACTAACAGATATTTCAGACCCTCAAGAGTAGGATATGTCTAACAACACTGGTCACACCAGGTTAGGGGGACAGTCAAAGCTAATTATCGAGGCTCTCTCCACAGTCAGGGGAGGCTGATGGACACAAGATGACATTTTATTTGGTGGATCAATTAATTAGGTTGACCAAATTCACTTCCTAAAATGCCTGATTTTCTGCCTGGAACACACAGGGAGCCTGGGAAACTACCTACCTTAAACTAATGGTACAAGTCTCAGACAGCTGAAAGTAACTGAGATGAATGCCATCCTAACAGCCTGACTTTTAGAGAATGAGCGATCCCACTTCTCCTAAAATTCACAAGTCACTATGACTAATTGATAGATTCTCATAATGATGAGGGAGTGCCCTTTCCTGCAAGAAATCCATGACAAGTAAGAGAGCAGCAGAGCACACTGTCACCATCCCAAACAGCTTCCACAGCCCCTGAGCCATGGGCAATTTCTGGATATCTAATGTCATATGATAAGTAGTTTGATTATTTAGTCATTAGTAACTAATAAAGTTACTCTTATTTTAATGTTAAAAATAAACCATGAGCTCTGCTAACTGCTGTAGAAAAAAAAAGATGAAAGATATTTGCCCACAACAAATCCTACCCATTTGTTGCATTCATGTGCAGCAGAAAGTATTTACTGCACCAGCATCCGGTAATAGTTAACATGTGGTAAGTACTGAATTCAACACAGAGACCTTTCCACATGAAATCTTTTACCTGAATAGTGGAGGATGATAATTACGAAAAGCCTCATGCCATCACACCATCACAAAGCAGAAAAAAAAAAAAAATAAGTGCTGCTTTCAGAATATTCCCACTTTGCCAATTAGTCAATGGTTATTCACGGTAAAAATGCAGTAACTGCCCTAAAATCCAAATATCCTTTTTGTATTTCAATCTAATTAGAGGAAAACATAGAAGAGGTATTGAGTGCATCTAACACCTTACACCAACCAAGACACACAATTCCTGGTAATTACAGGTACTGGAATTTTAATTGATTCCCATCAAGAGCCATTAAGCCTGTTCTGACTATAGTTCTGTCAAATTAAAAAGTTCCTTTGTAAACGATCATCCCATTTAAAACTTATCTCTGTGGAGACACAAACAACAGGTGTGCCCTAAATGGAGAGATCCTGCTGAAGAGGGCCCATACTTATTGGGATCACACTATCCTCCTTGCATCTGTTTAGGAGACTCCAAATACAGTCACAGAACTGCTCTAAGAAATATGTATTATTTTACATATGTCCCAGCTTGCATCAAAAAGATTAGGCAAGAAAAATTAGAGTCAACTGCCAACACCTGGAATCCCTGGGGGTAATAAAATGCTTTTCAGCAAAAGCCCAGATTTCTACTCACCATAGTTAACATACACACTGCTTTAAGGATCCTTAGATGTTCATGACCCTGTAACAATGGAGACCTTGGGGAGCTTCTGTTTGTTTGGGGTTTCTTGATTAAAAAATTCATTACCTACCCTAGTGACAGGACAAAAACCAGGAAAAGGGCATCTTGTGCTTTACAATCATGATTCAGGAGCCATTTAATTCACATTTACGTGGGAAATGTAGTCAAGCTCTTAACTCTTCTTCACTAAAGCAATGGTTTCTATTTCAAGATTTATTTCAAATATTTCCTATTCTCTGTGTTAAGTATAAGTCACACCAAAACTCTAAACACCAGTGAAAACTTGTAACATCCCTTTCATGAGCTCTATATTAGACCTTCACTTTTTTGGCATCACTCTCGCTTATGTTTCCAGAAACACTATCCAAAAAGGTTTCAGCCAGAATAAATATAAATTTTAAAATTTTAAATAAATATATTTAACTGAAGACAGTCAAATTAGCAACTGAAAAACTGAGAAGATAAGCAGCTGCTGTATATGGACCAGAATTTTGCCACAAAGCCCTTTTTCCAGATAGGATCCAGGCAAGACTCTGTCAAGTATCCAAGGCAAGTTTTAACTGATCAACACCACATCTTAAGGGATCTTCCAGAGAAATCTGTCCAAGGACATATTTCCATACCATACACAGTTGCACCATTTTAGTTTCACTGGAACTGCAAATGCAACTTCACATTTACAAAGATGGTCATCAAAACTGTCAAGGATTACAATGACAAATTAAATTGCTTGTTATGCAAATTTGCAATCAAGTACCTCATCAAAAAAAAGCAGCAAGTGAACAATTGTGTTTCTCTACTTCATCACAGCTTCTCCATCAGGAAAATTAAGCTATGGAAGATTTGGGGGAGGAATGAAGGCAAACTTATTTAGATTATTAGAGCAATGAACTCTAACTGCATTGTAATTTTTCCATACTTCCAATTTACAAAAGCTGATTACCTTTGTGGAAAATCCACCTTTAAAAACAAACTAGTGTTACCGATAAGTGAGATCAATAAATTACAGGGTTAAAACTGTTACACGTAAGGATTTTCACACTTGCTCCATCAGGTTTGGTGATTTTGTGGATTCTTCCTGCCTCAAATTCTATAAAAACAGTACATGAACCACGAGAGTCTTTAAACTCCTCAAGCTTGACAGTACTTGATAGTTAATACAGAGAATTACTTTGGACTAAAATTCCATGAAGGCACAATCATATTAGATTAACAACAGTTTTCCATTAAACTAATCACATCATTTTTGTTCAACAGTATGACTGTCTGTGTGGGAAATCTATATCAATGCAACTATTCAGAAGAATATTCCAAAACAGTTATTTTGGGACATTTGCATATGTAGACAAAAAAATCTTCAACACAGGCTGGGCACAAGCCATTAAAGCCACACATTCCCTCATTAATTTAAGACAATTTAGTTTGATAGGAATAAATTCATCCTCCTGCCATTTCAACTTGCCCCTAATTCACTCGATAAGTACTGTGGAAATTGCCTGATTATCCCTTAAGTGTCTTGGACATCTATTAGCACCACAATAAACAAACAAATAGTAGCTTTTCAGGAAAAAAAAATAGAAGAAAATAAAACCATAGCATACAATTTTCCAGTCCCTCGATTTGAAGTGATATAATGGAAATAATTCACAGCTGAAGAAAACAACATTTGGGTTTTATTCAGCTGTTTAAAGAACTGGAGTGAAACAGGGAGATATTAGTCCTTTAAATAAATTACTCTCAGCATCATTTTCATCACTTCAAGTGTGGAACACATGGCACAGCTCCTTTGCAAGTGGAGTATGGCGTGATTTACAATTAGCAAGTTATAAAGCAATAGAAATTACAACAAAACAACCTACCCCACATATTTCATCTGAATTTGACTGAGGGTTGATCCCTGGAAGAGCTCAGCTCTCCAATCAGACCTGCAGTATAACTTCTAATTAAAATCAAGTTTGCTGACAGAAGACAGACAACCCGGTATTATGGATATTACACATGCCTAATTTCCATTAAATGCCAAGATTTAGATCTTCTGAAGTTAATATCGAAAGAAAAAAGATCTAGCTTGTGAGATGAGGTGTGTTTGGATGGGAGAACTGGCAAAGGAGGACAGATTGTGTGAAACAAAATTTCAGAACGTTCAGTGTCCCAAACGCTTGTTCCTTTCCTCAAAACACAGAAATATGAATTGCTTCAAATCCATGCCCTATTGAATTCCATAAAAGTAGTACTAGAAAAGCTGCAAACTACGAGTTTCAAAGGAGGCAGAAATGTTTCTCTCATTCTTCCCCTTTTAGCTCCCAGATAAGTATTTTAAGAAGACAACAATCTAAACCCGTAATTAAAAAATTAAGCTTAAATTCAGTGAGAAAAGAATGTCATCGGCAAAATAACTCCAGCGAGTGAATGACCTGACCATATGTGCAATCACAAGGTAAGAAACTAATTTTCATGGACCTCTGCTCAATTATTGTGAGCTGGCACACTGTTGTCAGTTCTAAAGGTTAATGCAGTAATGAAAGATGACAATCTCTCCTAAGCGATTACTGAATGCCCAAGCAGGTATTCACATTTTAAATTAAAGGTGCTCCAAGCAGCCTGAGGATGTGAGGTTTGTCCCACGTCTCCCTCACAGCCTGTGCAGAGTGTTAACCAAGGCTCCCAAGGACCAGGTACAGCTCAGGTGCCAAGATGATGGCAGAGCTCCAAATGCAATATTCTGCCCAAAACTGAGGCAAAATTATGTCACCTGAACTGTTCATAATTGAACCCATTGTGATTTTTCAGAAGAAAAAGTTTGGGGTTTTTTAGGCCCCCTGCCTAATGTTTCCTAGAATCTCATTTAAATTTTCTGAGATACATTAAGTAAATCGGGAATTAAACTAGAAATTAATAACCACAACTCCAATCCCCTTTTTAAATAAACCTTTCCAGGTCAATCTGGTCTCACTGATGGCTGTCATGTCTTTATCTGGAGATAATGTTCTCCAGGGACAGATCCAATACTGAAACATCCAGCATGCCCAAACAAATGCTCCATTAGACATCCATGTGATGGAGCTAACAGGGCTACTACACACTTCTGCTCTGGGTAACCTCAAGCCCACTGAAGTCTTTATTATGCCATTCATAAATAAAAACATAAATAAACTATAACTAGCAGCAATGAATCAGAATTAAGGGTCTGTTCAGGCATACATTTCAACTGCATCTTCAGTTCTGCCACTCACAACACCAAAATGGTCTCTTGGCCACCTCAGATTTAAACAAAGCAGTGGTATTTTTACATTCATAGGTATCACTAACACCTACAAGACGGTTACTAAGTTCCCCCAAGCAATTCATACAAGGCCCAGAATGACAGCAATGATAATGTGTCTGTTCAGGGTGAAAGGGCCTTGTAATTAAGCAATTGATTAATCCTGCTTTGACCATTTCTTCCAAGTCTTAGGTAATTTTTCTGATCATCTCTGCAGCTGAAATCCTGGAAAGGAGGTCTAAAGTTTAATTTCAAGGTTACTATGTACTAACTGCAAGCAGATGAGGACAGGAAAGGTTTAATAACTTAAAGGGCACCACGGACTCCTCCAGAATAAAGAAACTGTCATAAGCTTCACAAAATGTCATAAGATATGACACTCAAAAATTATAACCAAACAGAGGGTATGAAGTTTTATACAGAAGTAGTGTAACTTGCAGCTTTTACTAATGCCAGGTTTTAGGGATGGGTAAATAGCAACTTCTATCTGGAAAGAAAACCAAAGGGAGATGATACACACTCAGTGATTGAGGAAGAATCCTCAATTAGAGGCCTAAATGTAGAGATGAAATTTTAGAGACAAAATATAACAAGTCAGTTTTCATACTAAGTAAGCTTCTTTGGTATTATTAGGTTTTAAGACAGTTACAAGTTTTCATAAGGAACATCTCCATGTGAATCACATGTAAAAAGGAAAAAAGGGCAATCTACTTTTTCCCAGAACCTACCACCGGTTTCCATTCCAGCTTTGTTACTAATTCCATTGTGGCAGAAGAGTCAAAGATGAAATGGCTAAGACCATATAAATTATATAGTGACCTTGCTAAGAGTAAAGTTTAACACATCCACCTGTTGCATTTTTAGCATAGATAATTGCTAATAAAGTGTCTTGAAAAATGCAGCTGAGTTCCCCTTTTGGAGTCAGGAGCAAATAATGAGTGCCCTGATTCCAGGTTTTCCTGGATTTAAGAGCTAATGAGATTTTGGTTTTTAAGATGGGCATAGCAGCATGGAAACACTGGGGCAAGAACAAATGCAAAAGGATGAAGTACTAGTGATGGTGAAGTCCCTTGTTGCTAGAGACTCAAAGTACTTTGATTCACAGAGAAAAGATCTTCTACATGAAACACCAAATGAACAGCCTCAGGAATGCTGAGCTACCTCCTGAGTGGCTGAAATGCTGTTTTTTACAGAAGTACAGCCTTTATCCTGGTATTTCTCATTAAGGAGTGGTTACCCAAGCCCACAATAGTGATAAGACACGCTCAGGTGCACGAATGTCGCACACTCCTGACAGAAGGAAGAACTTTCTCAGCTTTAGAGTCTCATCCACAGAGCCCCTTCCATTACAGATGGTCATCAAGTCCCACTGAACCCTCTTCCAGACTCCTGAATCCCTCTCAGATCACAGCAAGTCTTGTGATCAGCAACACACACAACTCTGTGTTTGCCCCAAACAGCAAAAACCTATAGAAGTTGTGTCACTTGAGATAATTTGTGATCTGTCTGGAATTATTGTGGGTTTCATTTTTAATTTTTTCAACAATGTGAAGAATTTCTCTGCAAAATCCCAGTCTTCGGAAAGATGAGAAAAATAAATGCAGTATTCAAGTGAAACATTCTTAAAATGTTTCTAATTTTGAGGAGCATAAAACCACATACTGGGAGTCTTATTTCTTAACACAGACAGAAGGTTTGTGCAATATTCAGGCATGCTGGTCATTTTTTGTGGGGGAAAAAACACCAAAAAAAAAGAAAGAAAAAGGTGAGGGAACGTAGTGACATTTTATTACTCAAACTGAGACTTAACTTTAACATTTTGTACCATTGCTCTTCATGTCATTCACTACCACATCCTTTATTCTTCAAATTAAAGTGTTTATACAAACAGAAACTAATTCTGTTATATTTAGCACCTGGCAGGCACTTACTGACTTTAGCACAGAAGGGTTTCAAATCCCACCCAAGGGAAAAGATTAAGCCTAAGGTTAAACAAAGTGAATTCTTGCCAGCTGTCCTTTAAGCAAACTGAACAAAATGGATTGAAAAATAGAAAACTGACCGCAGAATATATTACATTTCTTTGGTTTTGAATATTTTATGTTTTAAATTAATTTTTAGAATAACAAAGAAGAAGCAACAGAGTAGTAACTATTTTTTTTTTTTTTTAAGTGGTGATTGTCAGTTGTACCCTTCATATTGCCTTCTGTTATTGCTTACCCTTTTTTTAAAAACTGGAAGGTGATGGAGGATAACGAAACCATCAGGTATTAAAAAAAGAGCCCCCATTTCACACAATACTATTTTTGTCATTCTGCTCCCAGGTCAAGGTCAGAGAGGGAAATACTGCTCCCAGGCTTTCTTTCTAGTCCCAGTGCTCTCCCAGACAGAGTAATTATAGCTGATCAAGCCTTGCTGCACCACCACAGTGAGCAGATGCATTTGCAGCCCCAGCTGGCAGAAAGGGCTCCTTCTGCTCTGCTTCAGCTCAGCTTTTTCAAGCCTTCCTTTGCCAAACAGCACAAGGCCAACAGACAGAAGGGCTAGAGCTGGGGAAACCCACCTCAGGAAGATACACCTACAGCAGAAGTGGCCAAGGTTACATCAAAAGCTTTCCTCCAACCATTTCAAAAAGCCCCATGGAAAATGGTGTAAAGGTAACACTTCAGATACAAGGCACGTGGCTTCATCAATACTCTTACAAACTCAACACTGCAACTTTAATAAAGTGTGCTCAGAGGGACCTTCAGCAAGACACTATGCAACTTCTCAGGGAGGGTGGGTGTATCAGCAACACAAGGATGAACCTTTCATGGGCAAAGACAAGGAAGAAACCAAGATGCCACCCAGTCCCAGAACATGCACAATGCTCCTGGTCACAGCCTGCCAAGCTCCTGTTCTACAGTTATGATGTTAAACCATCTGGGGGGGGGGGGAAAGGCACTCAAACCTCAAATAATTAAGAATTTACAAACATTTTATTTGTACATAATTCTGCTACCCTGTTGGGGTTTTGAATGATGAAATCTTTCACTTTCACTACATGGTCCTCCTTATCTGGACTGTAAAAAACAGCAATTTCTTCACATGCACCCTACAGCTGTACAGCTATTTTTTATGACAGTTTACATTAAAGGTGAAACAAGACAGTTTTCTTTGTAGTCCTGTATCTAAGCCATCTTACTATAAATGTACCTCTATACTGCCCAGCATTTAACTAATGATATAGAAGAACAAGTCTAATCCAGAGGAAAAGCTTCCAAGTTCAGGCTATGAACTGCAGCCTTTTACTTTTTTCTATTAGAAAAACACATTTTATTGCTATTTTACAAAACCTTCAAAGGCTATGCTATTATTAAATATAACAATCTTCCAACAAAATATTGTTCTTTTACTCGTAAGCCTTTATCTGCTCATTGCAGATGATATCACATTCACTTTTTAAATAATATTTAAAAGGTCAAACCAATAAGGCATAGAAAATGTTGAACATCTTGTACAATTCAAACAAAGCACTGCAGAAGCCACAAGGGGGTACTTGCTAAAATGATCAAGCACTTTTTAACATATTTATTCAATGATTACCAGGGGCACAATGTAATCTACTTCTAACAGAAACCCACGGGAAGGGAAAACTCTGCTGAAAATTCATTTAAAAAAAAAAACCTTCAGAGTTTCTTCCTCATCTGTTTCCAAATCATATGAAGGAGAAGTTATAGATCAGAACACATCTAAATGAGAAGTTATTGTATAAAGATGCCTAAGCTAGTTTTAAACAGCTTCAGACAATAAGGACTTCCAGATGAGGGAGGTGACCAAGCTGGAAAGCACAGTGTGCGTGGGACAGGCAAATCCCATCAGTCTTAGGAGACTCTTGGTGTACTCCATGCATTGCTGCCAACACAGGCAGTTTCCTACATGGGATAAAGTTTCTGGCTACTCACCTAACTCAGTCTCACTGGGTTATTGCAACTTTGCCCTGATTACTATCACCTCACCCCCCAAAGGAGCAGAAAAACCAGACAAGAGAAAGTGTTCATGTTTCCAGTTCTGACTGGTGCAATTTAACACCCCAAACCTTTAGTCAGCCTAGATCAGATGCTGCTGAGGCCACCTCATCTACATGCAGAGGTAACAAAAGGTAGATAATAAACTACCATCCTGTTGCTATTTGAGATTAGGTGTGTGCATTTTTTTCTTATGCCATGAATTTGTTCATGTTAGAAGGGACCTTAGGGGAGCACAAAAGCTGCTGCTCCAAGAGTCTCATTGAAGCTGCTCAGGGCTTTATCCAGACCAGTATTTATGGTCTGCCATGCCAAGTTCCAGGTGTTCATCCTACAGCAACTGTTCAGCAAACCCTGAAGCCATAAAATCCTATGCACATGCACTCCTATGTGCTTGAAGTACAATAAACATATAGACAGAACATTCAAAACCAACAGAGGCTCTGAGGGGTGTTCTGAAGTCAGCACCTTCTACCTGTGTAAAAAGAGCAAGTTTTCAGTTCCTCTGAGAAGAGCAACGTTTACATCAGTTTTCTTTCTCCCTGCATAAGTAATTGCTGCAGTCTATAAGCCATTACCTGCCAAGGGTCAGACATTTCTCTGATCTCAAACACACGTTCACCAGAGGAGAGGGAAGCACAGATCTGTGTTTCATGACAAGCTGCATCTTGCTGGAATGTCACACAGGATGCTGAGCCTGCAGGAGATGTAGATGTGCCAGCAGAAGGACACTCTAGTACTGACAAGAGGCAGCAGCCAAGCTCCTCTATCCTTTCAAAGCTGAGATAGTTTGCCCCACCAGAACAACAACTTTTGGATGCCAAATTCAAGGGACAGCTTCAAGGCATCAGCAGATTCTGACTGCCAAATGTCACCATGGTGGGCTGAGCCCTTCTTCAGATCCCTGTGATTCTGGGCATCAACTCTATTTCGTGGTACCAATTAGGAAAGCACTTGAGCACAGTCTTTTTTAAGCCTTCATTTAAATTCAACAAATGCCTGAGGCAACAGTCGCCAATAAAGCCAATGCATTTCTAAGATAAAAAAATAAAGCCTTCATGCCAACACAGGTCTGTTCCTCACTCAAAACTTTTACCAGGGAGGAAAAAACAGAAAGAGCATAGTAGGAAATAAAACTTTTAAAGCAAAACTTGGCTACCACTCTTGGTGCCACATGAACAAATATTTCAAAGCACACGTGTATGGCAGGTACACTGAAACTTTGTAAGTGTGGGGGCACATATGCCTATAACAGACATTTATGCTTTAGATTTATGAGAACTTGTTAATATATTAACATATATATATAGATACAAGTGATATTCATGTACCCAAATATGATTGCTGTAGTTTGCTAACTATCAGTTAACTTTCATGTGTCCATCCCACTACAGCAGAGCTGCACTGCATTTGTTTCAGGGGAAAACTATCTCCAGAGAGGTGGGTTTTAATGAGTCTACTTCCTTCCAAATCCCTCCTAGCAGGGTCTTTCAGAATTTCTGTTGAATAATATTTATCAGTTTTTGCACACTCACCTACCTGTTTCTGGAGGATCCTGCTCCCATTTTGATTGATGGAGTTAATTGCTGTGCCAGCATTATCTCACAGCAGCAGCAAAACTTTCTGCTTAACCTGGTGTTATCATGGATACTGTGCTGGTATCGACAGTCCAAACACCAAAAAAATGTAGTTTTCATATTCCCAGAACATTAAAATATAAAAAATTCTCCTGCTCATGGTGAGTCTTTCAGACAAATTCTCTCCCCTTTGAAAGAGATTTGACATATTTTATCCCTGGCAAATTTTAAAACAGACAAACCTCCATCTTATGCAAAAAAAAAAAAAAAAAAAAAGTATCAGAAATACCTTAACCATTGGGAGATTTATCTTGCTTGCTTAGACTGAACCCTTGTGTGAGTAGATACATTCTGTGTAGCATATGTTGGGGATATTTAGTTCTGAACACAAAGGTATTCTATGATCACCTTATTGGGTGAGAAACAGATATATTTTCTGTTCTAGACATCTTCATCTCACCTGGGATCTTCACTTCAATCAGCAGCAGGAACCTCATGTCCTCCCAGGAATGCCCTGGTATGGTCCACATCACTGGTGTCACAAGCTGCCCCCACCAGCAAGGAGCATAAAAGCCATTTTATACATTTAACCTGTAAATCAGTGTTGTTTACACAGACCTCATCCATTTTAAGCAATTAAAAATGTCCCAGCAGATGAAACACAAAGCCTGTGTAATGCTAAGGCAGACACTTCCTTAAAAAATACACATAAACTTCACTAAAGATATTCAGAAGAGATAGAAAGAGATGAATATTTAAAAATATAAACCATGAGCGGCACTTCAACGATATTGAAGGGAAGGGAAGGTCCCTTTCATTACAAAATTTATAATAAAAATCTCTTCCCTGACAGGCTTATAGATATTAAAGAAGGTATTAACAGCTACTTTGCCAAACATGAAAATACATTAGTGAAAGTGGTTTAAATCTCCTGTGTTACTCTTAAAATTTTAATCCTGTTCTGGAGAAATGACATTCAAAAAGAACCAGCACAACAAGACAACACTTGTGGAGAAAGCACCGAGAGTAGATGTTCTGATCAGCCACTCCTGGGCTCTTGATCTCTTTGTTTCCACCTTTTAAAATCTCAGAGTTTCTCAGCAGTGCTGGAAGGAAGAGAAAAGGCAGCAACTGAACTGCAGATTCAGTTTGTCAGATGTTTGTTTTCTCCACACGATGCAGATGTTGTTGCCATCAGTTTCTTCTCTTGGTAAGTTCCCTCTATCTGGCTTTGCCAATAAGATGAGAATATCTTTTAAAAATAGGAGGATGGCAAGTTGATTTAAAGAAAGTTTTTTAATGCTGTAATAAAACAAGTTATATCATATTTCAATCCCTAAACACTTTTCCTTGAAAGAACAAGAGAACATCCTATTTCCTCAAGAGCTTCTCCACTAACTGGATCTTCTTTGTTGAATTAATATCATGGCAATAATTTCCAAATGCTCTTCAATCATGTTTTCAAGTCCCAGTCTTAACAGGTACTTGAATTAAGGTCGTCAGAAACAGCTCAGTGTTGAAGCAAGTGGGACCTTGTCTGTACAGTACAGGAAACAGTAAGGAAGTGAGAGAGAAGAATACATCCTTAGGATGATGAACTATGTTTATACACTTGTTCACTCTTTCTTGCAAAGCAGCAGAAAACTGCAGTGTGTAGACATCCCATTTCTGCTTGGTTTGCAGCAGTCTAAGTAACCTGTGACCTTCCCAGCACAGGGTATATTATAGTTTCTTCTAGTTTACATGATTCAAAAGCAACTAGAAAACTTTATAAAAGAATAACTGGCTATTAAATACAAAACTAAAAGATATTTAGGTCAGAGAGTCCATAAGCAGCAAACTGTAAGTGGCTGGCAGACCTCTCTGAGGAAATCTCACTAAAAGCTTGCCTAGTTAATTTATTTTTTTTCCCAGGCATCATCTAGTAGCCATTTAAAGCACAGGACTGAATGGATAAAGACCTCATCTGGTCAAGCTGCTGATTTTTTCTAGTGGAAGAAAAATATGCTGAAGTATTCTCTGAGGGCTTTTTAAAAAAAAAAACAACGAACCAAAACAAAAACAAACAAACCCTACACAAAATACAACACCAAAACCAAACCCCACTCTACTCTACAGCTGAGTAACCAGAGACATTTATCTTTCAAAAACTTGTTAGAATGTGTAGGAAAACAAACATTCATCCGTTTCCTAAACACCTGGATCTTTTCCCTAATCAGACATCAGACTGCCACCTTTCTGCCTCTGAGAATTTCTCCCCTACCCTACTCAATTTGTATTTCATATTCTCATTGGAGGAAAAAAATTGCCCACTTTTTCTTTATTCCTCTGTTCTCAATCTAAAAGTCCACAGACACAGGGGGCAGTGGTGGTGGTACTAGTTACAATTACAAATGCATTCACTTTTCAGTGTGTTTTTAAAGGTCAAAATTGTGCTGATTATTCCAAATGGAAATACTGACACTGACATTACACAAGTCAGTTGACTTAGAACTCCAAGACAGCAAGGCTTACCTTGATTTTCTCAAGAGCTAAGTCCATGCTACACACAAGTAAGTCAGCAGGCACTGTGCTGTGCAAAGATCAGTACAAACAGGGCTCTTCTCCCAAGTGATACCATCCAACTGCACCTCTGTCAATTCTGCAATTTTCCTCTTAGAAACTGTTTGCAAAGAAAATAATGCAGATGGCCTGAGCTGGCAAGTTCAGGGTTCTGTTGTCTTGTTAGTTTATGACTAAATGATTCCTTCTTATTGCCCAGAACCTCCCTTAAGTTTCATTTTGTCACCTGCTTCCACAGCAATACTTAGAACATCTTGCTGTTATTTTTCTTCAGATCTATTTTACAAGTGAAACTTATTCTACTTTATCTACAAGGCCTAGCAGAACAACGAGCAAAATGTGATTGCTCCAGATGCTGAAGATCTTGTGGACACACACAACTGACCTGCTGTGCGTGCACAGCGAATCCTGACGGCTCTGATGTGTAACTCGTGGTGCTGCACCACACACACAGCAAGGGGTTTGCATGCCTGCTACACTTCCATAAGTTTTACAGTAAAAAGAGAAGTGAAACGGTGCATTTGTTTCATGAAGTGCTAACGCACCAATGCACACTTTTTGAAGGGTTTTTAGACCATTCATTGCACCATTAGGATTTTTTTCGCTTCCATTTAATTCAATCTGCTGTTTCTCGTGAATTAAATTCTGTGGAGTGACTGACTGACAACTTTTCTCAGCAATAACTTCATTGTTTCAGTCGAATCTACTGTGTGGTTAAACATCACTGATTATTTGCACGGTCTTTATAATGAAAGTGTCCTCAGTGTGCTGGCTGACTTTGCTATGTGAGGCCCAATATACACATTAATCATGTAGATAATCTAGTTCTCATCTGACCTTGATTTAGTAAAACCACAATATTGCAAAGAAATTAGGTCTTGTGGAGATATTTTATCAGACTTAGAAATCTTTATTGCTACCTACTTTTTCACTTTGCAAAAGCATTGAAAGGTTATTGGATACTTTACTCATATTCTGCCTCTCACCTCTTTCTCTTCTCTGTTTATGAGTTTCAGTCAAACACTTTATGTGGGGTTTTTCCTTCTCCCTGAGGATTTAAAAATAGTCTTGGGAAAAACAGGTATTTTCATGAAGGTTTTCATTAAAGGACTCAGTTTCAGGAAAGCACAGAGTAATAACACTGTGAAGGTATTAGAGCCAGGTCATAACCTGCTCCCATAACACTCCCTTGGCACATTTATTATTAATACAGACTCCCATAATCTTCAGATTTTTACAGTAAGAACACAGGGAAGGGGAATTTGCTCATTAATTGGAATACAAACACAAACATTCAACTGTGCCCTAATCTTTCTTCCATGAATATTTTTCGCCTAACAAGCATAAGTTCAAAGGGAAGAGAGAGATGTGACAGGTTCACATGGGACATGAGCTCTTGTGGACTGCAGAGCAAGTTCTTAAAAGCCCTACATACAAAAGCCACGAAGACAATAACTGGCACTGGAGAGATTAGATATGCAGTAGAATAAGTGGTACTTAACCCCAAGTGTTTCAATTTAACCAAAATCCCCCCTCATACAGCAGCTGAAGAGGCTACAGAGACTGTAGGAGCAGCTCCACCACCCTTCTCCCAAGCAGAGAAGTCCCTGTGCTCAGCCTCTCTAATTAGGATTTATGCAACAGAGGAGCTGTTAAAATGCTTTAAAAATTGCTTCAAAGTAAGAGTTTTTTTGACCTTTCAGTGATGAATGTGAACTGAGAGATGCTAAGGTTCGCCCTCCCATGATGATAATCCTCTTGGAAACCTGACCAGTGTTCCTCCTTGCCTCGGGCAGGTGACAGTGGCAGTGATGACATGTGGTGTCACGCTGTCAAAGTTGGACGACTTTAACTTGGCACTGGAGGGCAATCTTTAGACTTGCATCACTATAGTGTGACCCCTGTATATTCCAAATACCCTATTTCACAGAGGCTTATCCTTTATGGAGTACAACATGTGTGCTGCTCCCCCTTTCAACAGTGTCCCAGTTTACCTGGATGACCCACACACACAGAAGCTGCAGGAGGAATGCTGAAGACACCAGTAATTGAAAACGAGGACCAGACAGAGACACCAGTGTAGAGGCAAGGCTGCAACCAAACTTTTACCTGTTTACACACAGGTTGTAATTATTCCAAAGCAAATTATTTTAACATGACAGTTCTCTTCCATGTTGTGCCTGGTATCTCGCCTCAAATGAAGAGCACAAATTTCAACAGGGCTTTTCTTTCCCTCTAACTACTTAACTTTTTCTTGGGGTAAAAAAAAAAAAAATACACTTCCACATGGTAGCCTTAGGATCCAGGTAAACCCACTTCAGATCCCCTTGAATTGATGGTCTTTATCTCAGCATAAACTCTAATGGGGTGTGCTCAGAAGCCACGGGACAAACTGCCCTGAAGGTACGAATGAAAAACACAGTAAAAACAGGAAGAGCAACACAGAGAACCAAACGAGAATATGGCAAAGTTAGGTCAGGAGGCCCAGATAATTCATGGTGTACATGTCAATCAAGACCAGCTCACAGCAGATGACAGACCCTATTAACATTTTTTCCTTGTCTCCCAACACCACAACACCCACAGGATCGGCCTCTGCCTTTCACTGCAGTGAAGATTTGACCAAGACAGGCTGCAACCTGAGCTGCAGCCCTATGTTGATGAGCCTAATCTACAGTAAACCAAAACCACATTCAATTAAAAAAAAAAAAATCTATTCCTGAGCAAACACTGTCAGTTTCAAAGTTTCTAGCACTTATACACTTTTTAAATTCACCTGCCTATGCTGTTCTGCTCCCAGTAGAAGGTGAAATGCTGCTAAACACCACTTCAGCCTGCTGCTTTCAGCAGCCTCAGAACAAACAAGCCCATGAAACAGAGATCCTGATAATGAAACTGGACCTACAGGAACCAGGAGGGCAAAAGCAGCACTGTAAAGTGTCATTCAGATGCTGTTATCCACATTTTTATTTAGCACTGTGTACACATCTAAGAAGAAAATTGCTTTTATTGTATCTACAAGCAAACACATTCTCTATGTCATTTCTACTCCATCTATGGTACTTTTAACTTCTAATACATATTTACATGGGTAATTAAGTATAGTGACTTAAAAGATATTTTAAAATGGTAATTATCGACTGGAATTATTCCCAGAAGTAATTTCTAAAAAATCTGGGGCACTGCATTTCACTAACTTTCAGTAGTACTATATAGTTTCCTACTATTTTTTTTTTCCCCAGCTAAATGTAGATCACAAGACTATTTGATCCAGATGAAATTGCTATGATAAACACACTATGGCTTTTTACAACTAGTATTACTTCTCTAGCAATTTCAGAGAAAAATCTGGCAATACAGCTAAGACTGCAAATATCTAAGTAAGAGACTCCCTGCAGTTTGGAAAGGGAAAGTCAACAAGCACAACACTTGCTCCAAGATGGTGCAGCACTGAACAGCACAGTCATAAATTATTCTAGAATACCAGGAACTGAAATTCCCTCTACTCACACACACAGAAAAAGCCTCTTCCTTCTCCAAAACCGAGCATAAGCTACTGGAGCTGAATCTTGATGTTCAAAATTGACAGTAGATTTAGTTTTCCCTTTCAGGGCAATTGAGGAATTTCGGAGTGGAAAGGTACACTTCACCTTCATTACAGGTACCACAGCACTTGCCTTGCATTAGAGGATGATAACTCCTATTTTAATAGACTCTCCTGTGAAGTAACCATTTTATACCTCTGTAGTTCTGAGCAGCACTTTGATATTTTATCTTGCAGCATATACATGCAGTCATCCTATAGGACAACTTTTCTTCATGCTGTGAATTTCCTCTCACACTAAAGTGATTTTTTCTTAAAAAAAAAATTTCCTTCTTCCTCATGAACATTCATTAGAAAACTGTCCTTAACTGCCTACCTGACCATATTTATTTTATCCACAAAATTCCCACCTCATTTGGTGTTTCAGATTAAAAATAAGACATGCAGCTATTGCTTAAGCCTTCAAAACTCTGTAATTTCCCAGATTCTAGTGCTTGACTCAGCCATCTAATTAATGTTCTCATGTATGCTTTTGTAAGACCCCTATGTGTTTGCATCCCACTTATTGATAAACACACATTTCTGGTAATTTGTCAATAATTAGAGTTGATCACCACGTCTCTGGTCTATATAGTTTATTAAATAATTATGTAAATATATAAATCAATTTTCTAGTAATTGCTAACCTCATAATAATTAGAAGTACCTAAAAATCACATAACCTGGAAATTATTGACTTTTATCCGCAGATCTTTCCACACCTGAATTGTGGGCACAGAAAACTATCAGCTTTCTCTCAAGGCTGTTTTTTCCCTTTCATACTGGTAGGAACCTACGAATAGTATCTCCAGGAGAATCATTAGCTGTGTCCCCAGGTATACCACAAAAAATACCAAAGCCAATAGGAATCTTCTATCCAACTGCCAAAATAGGTTCAGTTTACACTCTGTTCCTAAGTGAAATACAATCAGCATCCTGTGCACAAAATTCCCCCCGGAGACCAATCCTCCTGCCAGCATTTCCCAAGATAGTCTACACTACTACTTACTACTAGAGTAGCAAAAAAAAAAAAATAAAACCAGTAAACATTCATTTTAAGAATGCACATTCAGACAGGTAACTCTGCACACTATCTCCTTTTTCCCCGTGCCCCTCCAATTGTTAATCCTTTTTTTCCTCTAGATTATAAATCTTCCAAGAAAACACTTTTAGTTTCTGTGGCACTTTGCATCTATGAATCCTGAACTGGTCATTAGACACAACCACTGTAACAAGCCAGCTTTAAACCTCAACAGCAGCCTTAGATCCCTGCAGCCAGGGGGATGGAGAATTTCTCCTACAGAGTTCCCACAACACAGGATTTATACCTGAGCAGATGCTTTTGTTAGCCCAGCTGCCTTGCATAAAGCACATTTTTATCTGAACGCTGGTGCCTCTGTCATTTCCAAGTAATTCACAGTCAGATGGTTCACTATTTCTATGGTTAAATTATATTTACCCAAAAAAAGAAGCGTGATCCACTTTGAATAGGGCTTGCACTTTCCAAGTGCCATCATGATGGATTCATACCTTTTTCCTCATGATATTTTGAGTATATTACATTTGTGGCATACTACATACTAGAAGGATATTTTTTTATGTCTAGCAAATTAACAGATTATTAATTACTTCTGCTCTTATCAGTTTGTTGGTTGCTTTTCCAGATAAATCATTTAAATCAATTCAACTACTGATCAACTGTGTGATCAGATGAAGTAGATTTTAAGCTGCATTAAAACATCCCCCTGATTCTGTGCTTTACAAGCTGCCAAGAGTGTGAACACCACCACATCCCTCCAGTGAACCTGCAGTTCTGCACTGATACCACAGCTTGGTTCAAGGCAGGTATTTTAATGCATTTTTCACTGGAGGATCAAATTTCTTCCACATTTTCTTAGCATCAAAAATATACCAAGTTTCTCAATAGTGAATGGTTATAAAAGAACAGAATAAGAACTGATTAGATGTTCCTTAATATACCCCAGGCTTGCAACACAAATGCTTTAAAACTTCAGTCTCAAAATTCAGTTCATACAAACATCTTTCATAAGTATCTCTAAAAATCAATAGGAAAAATTACCGTACATTATTTTAAGTTGCCAGGCTAATAGATACACCAAAAGGTCATATGTACCCTTGAGGTCAGAGCCTTAAAGGACACCTGGCAAACCTCAACAGGAAATTTCTGTAGATGCATTCGTTTATGTTTTGCTGTGGGAAAAGGAGACATGCAGTTTCTAACAAATCAATGCAAGCCAAACCAAAATTAGCGAATTGTCTGATGTGACAAAACGAACTTGAACACTCACCTTCAGGAGGAGGAAGCTAGCAAAGCTAATAATACAACTTACTCTGCTACCAACAATCTGTTGTGGCATAATGGTAGGACTCCATTTTAGAGGTCTTTTCTGGCCTAAAGAATTTTATTATTCTATAACATAGGTTTTTGTTTTGGTTTAGTGGGGCTTTTTGTTTAGTCGGGTTGGGGGGGTGCTTTTTGGAAGGGTGTTTTGTTATTTTGTTCTTTTTCTTTTGCTGTTTTGTTTTGTGGTTTGTTGTTTGTTTGGGGTTTTTTACTGGGCAATTAAGTAAGCCATAATTTTTTTTGAGGTCAATTCTAACAGCTTGCAAAGCAGTTCACCTGGAGCTGAGTGTGACCATTTGCCTGGAGCTGCAAGCTCACAAAAACCATTGGCATGACCTTGATGTCATTTCTGCTTGAAGCAGTGTTAGCAGGCACTCATTTCTCCCCTTAAACTATTCCCTTTTATGCAGAAACTCTCCATCATGGGAAGTTATATTCCTCCTGATCTAGATTCCTAGAGCAACCAAGGGCACTGGTGTACAAGCACAGCAGCCTCAGGGGAGTCCTAAGGAGCAGAAAACATAATGAAGCTTTCCATGTTTCATTCTGTAATACAGCAGCTGCAAAAGCAGGGGAGAGACTGCTGCTATATGTCACTCAGAAATAATATCATCCAGACTGCTTTGTGATAAAGGTATAATGCACATGTGCTTCTGGAATCATAACAATCTATTTCTCTTTTTGAAATTCACTGTGAACCCAAAGCCATGTTTCAACCAGCACATGATCCACTACAATTTTCATGCACAGGCTACAGACACAGCACATGCATTTAATAAGATATATTTAATAGGTCATAGGCAATGCTATTTTCATTTACAACTGTACAGTAAGCTATTCTGTAACTCCATTCCTGACTTTTCACTTGCAGATATGATTCCAGATATTTATATTCATATTTAAGACAATACAAGGGACAGACACAAATATATATTATACCAGCTGTCGACAGGCTAAGCTGTGGACCAGGTTATTGTTTCTCTGATTAAAAGCAAGAGGAATTCATGCACCAGAATAACTTATTTCTTACAACTTCATATCACCAGGGCTTTTCTTCAACCTGTCAGATGAAGTGCACGTTAAATATTAGCAGATTTAAATCTAACATGTTAAGAGCTTCTTTTTATGCCCTTTTTTCATAGGTTTTGCTTCAGCTCATTACACACATCAACACAATAAGCTGTGAGATATATTGCTGTATATAGTGAACATATTCTACCTGACACAGAATGCTAATCTGTTCTCAGGATTAAAAACTTAGAAAATACAATATAGAGGCACTTACTTATTTCCCTCTCCACACCCCCCACCCCACGATGTGCTACAAGCTCCCACCCAAGAGTCTCAAGCTGTCAAAAAATCAGATGGTCTTTAACACTTTTTCAGGTTTTCCTTTGCCAAGTTCAGTTAAAATTTTTATTTTAATGCTTCTCGGTGTTTTAGGTGTCATTTAAAATGCAGTCAAGTAGGAAAAAAAAAAAACTTATGTACCAGTAATAGCTGGGTCATCAAACCAGGTTACAAAGGGGAAGTTCCTTTTTGTCATGTTGTTGAAATATTAAGCATTAAGAGATATAATGATCAAGTTAGTGGTGATGGGGGGGAAGACAACCTAAAAAGACTGGGCTGCATTCTGCTTTGGCATAACCCGCAGCAACTTGGATCAAATCAGTGGTTTCACTGCAGTATGAAGGAAATAGAGGTTTTTTCAGTTCACATAGAGTGCCACAAACCTTCAGCAGAATCAGCGTTCTGACACACACAAAAAACAAGAGACTTATCACCTCCTGCTCTCTGCTCACCCCCCCAGACTCCAGGGGACACTTGACCTACTCCTCACTCAGCTCTAAGACCACAGTGGTCTCAGACAAGCATATTTGGGTAAACTGGCTGAGGAATCCCTATTCAACAACTGATTCCCAATCAGACTTGATATCCCTCTCCAGAAATAGGGCAAAAACCAAATATTTGAGAGCGCAGCTACAATTCCTTTCAGCTTTCTCTCCACATGCAACAGAGCCATGAGCTAGCAGTGGTCCAAGTAAATTTTATTATCGACATCCTACAGCATTTTGCTTAGAACTGGATTACAGCTGCAGAATTCAAAACAGACTCAAGAGTTTGGGTATTCAGAGTCCAGTCATAAAGCTATCACTTCAACAATCCCCAAGTCTAGGTACAGTCCTGTGTGCATGTCTGCTCTTCTTGATATCTGGGCATCAGTCAGTAAATCATTCAGATCTACAGCTGTTAAATTACTACATAACAAATATAGTCTTATGCTGAACAAAGCCAAACTGGTGACCACAATTTAAACAGCAACCCATCCTCAGCTTTTGTTCAGTCCACACTGGCTTGGGGTGGGGGGCAGACACAATACTTATCTCTTGGCATTTCTTTTCTCTCCCCATAAGAAAGGAAATTACTCAAAATGAAGCCAAAGTTCCAAAGCCAGAAACCTGATGCTAGGATCTTGATCTGGTCAAGTCTAAAGTAGCGTTCTTAAATCAAGGAGGGTGTAGCTCTTGGTTTAGGGCTCATGTCCTTCCCTGCTATTCTCAGCCACGCTGCTGACACATCTCCAGAATCACAAAAGAGATCATTTCAACACACATGCTGGAAAAATAGATGGCAAGGCACTGCTGATGCTGCAGTAACTGGAAGAATGTTCTCTATTCCTCAGCTGCAGAATAATGTTATTTTTAGACTGAAATAAATCTAGCTATCGCTGAAAATGGAATCTATAAAAAAATGCTGAACCTCTGGTTTGTTTTATTAAATCCAATCCAATAGGAAGCCACGTATTGTGATGCAGATTTCCTGCAAAATACCTCTGTGCAAAAGCACTGAGTAATGAATCTCTACTCTTCTACTCAACATGCAGTTTCGGCACAATATTCATGATTGCTGATTGCTTATTCATCTGATTTTTAAGGTGGAATTGGAGGAGCTCATCCTGGCATCCCTCCCAAGTAGGAAAGTAGAGATTTCAATAGGCTTTCAAGTCCAGAGGAATTTCTCCCCCTAGAAAGGTCTTATCCTTACTGTTTCAAACTCTACTTTATAGGCAAATAGAAAGCATATCTTTCATTGATATATAAATCACATATAAACCAAAAATGTATTCTTAGTCTAGCTGCTCTTTAGCAGTCTTAGCTGAAATTACCCCTCACAGAAAAAAAGAATGAGAATGTGTGCATATAAAAATGTTTACCTATCTGGAGTTACTCTTGCCTTACTCCTCTGAGCCCTTCAGCCAGGGATTTCATTCTGGCCCTGGTGTGGTTCAAGAGCTGTCACCATCACTAATCCTTTCGCTGGGGGGAATAACATATTCATGATGATGGTTTTTGCTTCCTCACTCCGGGATGAGCTCGGGGAAGGGTTGTTTTTTTTTTAAAGATAGGTGTGATGACATTTTTGTATCTTTTTCTTTCTACCCCAGTTTGCAGGTCCACATTACACCCAGATTTACTACCTGATACACTTCATGGATGCTGGGCAGTATTGCTTTGCTCTTAAAGCCAATTCTGCCCAGCTCAGGTGGGCTGCATCTCTTCACGTGACCACAACCTTGTCACGGTCCCCATGGCACCTTGTGCCTGTGCACCTCCACGTGTCTCCTGTGTCTCTACTCTTCAAGACCCCCATTACTACACCAAGCCTTGATTTGTCATTTTTATGTCATTTGAGTCACAAAACTGTGGTGGCACCATACAAGGGTGCCACAAAAGGTTTACACCATTTGTACTGTCTCCTCTCAGCTGCAGGACACAAGTTATACCAGGAGGGAGAAAGCAGAGAGTAAAGGAGAACTGGAAGCAACTCATAGCACAGCCTTCCAAGGCTTGGCCTTCAAGCCACTCCATGTGACGTGAACACAGAGCACATGGAACTACAGATCACCTTTCCACACCACCAGCAGTACTGATGGAACCAAGCAGCACAGAGCATAATTCTTGTGCTTGCATTTGCTTAAAGCAGCATCTCCTTGCCAAACTTGTCTGGTGCACAACAAAAAAACCAATAAGCTGAAGTCTTTATCTTAAAGGGAGAAAAATCTGCTTTCATCTTTCAGATCAGAATTACAAGCTTCGTGCTTCAGTTTTATTTTGCCTGCAAACTACCCTTGTTTCACCATGAGTTTGAACAGCACTTAAAATCTACCCATTGCGAGAAAAGCTCTTTATAAGGAAAGATTAGCTCATTACACATTCAGTGGCATGAGTATAGCATATTTTACTAGTGGAGTTTTCAGTATTTGAACAAGGAGAGGAGTGAGCAGCAACACACTCGATTGCACAGAAGCCTTGAGGCTGTTCAGTGTCTCATTTATCAGTGATGCTTAGATGGTTCCCAGTGCTGACACAGATCTCCACTCTTCATGGAATGCATCTGTGTTCTAGTGTACCATACATATTTAAAATATGCAGTTCAGATGAGGCACCTCTGCTATAGGTAACTACAGATAAATGAGACAAAGAGGTAACTCTCTACAGAGTTCTCCTGCGTCTTCACAGTTAGTGAGAAAGCACCTTCAGGAACAAAAGCAAAACTTCTGCCTCGAAACATGAGAACCAGTATGGCACAGGAGTGACTGCAATAGAATTGAAACAGAGTTGATAGAGATTAGTGCTGTAGTTAAGAAAACTGAAGCTCCTTTCAGTGGAAAAAAAGACAGTAGTAACAAATCTGCCAAATTTTCTGGTGATGACACACTACAAACTTCTTTCCTGCATGCTAAATGTAATCCAGAGATATGAGTAGACAGAGGTAAATCTCATTCTCTTATGAGGGTGGGGCTTCTTTCAGATAGTATTTTTGTTATTTCTATCCAGCCTTTGCTACATTTTGCTATTTTTCTCCTGCTTTTGGTTCCAGAAACAATTTTAGAGGCCAGTAAAACTCCATTTGCCCCAGTACTACAGTGCTCCACTCAACACCAGCCTCAGTGAGAACCAAGTAGAGTCTAAATTGACATAATTTAGCTTCTCAACTGAGTCCTTTAAGGTGCAGTTGGATAATACGGCACAGTTTGAACAGCAAAAAGGTTAATGAGACATCTCTAATTCACAGCCACACACCAACCTGTAAGTTACATGCTCCAGTACTGTCCATATTCCCATTTTTAGCCCATTTAAGCTTTATAGACAGCCTTATATTACAGGCCATTACTCTATCATGCAGTGTGTATTCAGGGGCAGTGTAATGTGTTGGCCTGTGATGTGGAATCTTTTGAATTTCAGGGCACTAAATGGCATCACAATTTTGTTTCACTTTCAGATGTACTTCTCTGCACCACATAAAGGTGGCAGCAGCGTTTGCTTAAGTCACCTTTGCATTTTAGTTTCCTTTGTCCCAGAGCAGGATACAGCACTGGGGTATCTTTCACACATGCTGATGCAGGTTGCAGAACTGCAGCCCCCCCCCCAGACCTCTATGTTAGGCTTGCTCAGTTTGTTGGGAATTCTCACGCTGGGGAGATCCATCTCTTCCAGGTCAGCCTGAGAAGCTGAAGTCTGAGGAAGTGTATTAGGTATTTCAAACCAAATTATAGCTTGCATTTCCATGCAGAAAATGTTAAGTTGGGATGGGTGGATGTGTGTGTAGTGAAATAAAGGTGTTCAGAATTTTAAAACTTTGTAGACTGCTATGTGTAATACAGGTTTGCTTACACAAAAGCAAGAAAATAGTGTTTAAGTATTCATTAAATCATCTCAATTAGGAATAAGACTATTCTGATAGGTCTGATTTGTATTCCAAGTGTATTCTGTACAATTACTCAAGCTTTTGAGAAGAGCTAATGAGAAAAATTACTGACAAAGAAGAAAATGCATTAAATGTAAATGAAGTTATCTCCACCTAATTAATCAGTCATTCCCAGACAAGAAAAATATCTAAATAAATTCATACTCTGCTTTTACCTTGACTCTGACTTCCCATTGAGTCTTAGGACCCCCAAAAAACCTATGAAAAGCATTTAAGATCATTTGAATGTTACCCAGTTAAAAAAAAAACACATCCAAATGAAATGTAGTAAAGCTCAGTTTTTCCCAAGAGGTAACTATTTGAAAGTGTGATAAATCCTAATTGAAAGATGTTTCATATTATAAACCATGTCATTTATATTATTATTTTAATACAGAATATTACATTAAGATTTTCTTCTCTTTTTTCCTGCATTACAAGTTACTCCCTGACACCAAGTAAAGCATTCAGAAAGTTTGTGGGCAAGTTCAGGGTCTTTCCAGTAAGATTCAGATGATGATGTCCCATTTGAAGTGTATCCTTGGGCTTCACTTGATCCTCCTGTACCAATGTGTGTGGACTCATCACGTACTATATTTTTGTTTATGAAGATCAAAAGTATATATATATATACACATGGTTTTTGAAGAAAGTGTTTCTTCAATTTCAAATCAGTTTGGGAAGCTTTAGGCAGTTAACGATGTCAACTTGTAGGATTACAAGGAGACATTTAATACAACATGTCATAATGTATTTTATCATCAACAGCTACAGCTTTAAAGAAGTTCTGGATTTTTGTCAAGAAAGCTGAAAGTCTTGCAGGCTGTACTAATTCCAGGTGCTGGTCTCTCTGACTATAGAAGGAATCAGCTTATTACTCTTGCAGATGAACACTGTCCCGTTCTTCCTTTCTTCATAAATCCCACAGAAATAGTTCTATCCCTTGTTTTTATCTCTGAATTAACTGTCATCTCATCAGTTACTTTACAACCACTTATCAACTCAGAAATTTGCAGCAAGAGACCAGAGCTGTTGCAGCAAGATTGCAGCCACCTCCTGCCACAGCCAGCTCTGTGCCAGGGACACCCCAAGTGCAAATCCCCTCTCTCAGCACCCCGTGTCACACATTCAGCCCTCTGCACCAAGGCCAACTGAAGGAGGAGTTTGTTCCCACACTGCCAGACTGAAAACTGCTGCTCTTCAGGGCCTCATTCACGAGCTGAGCAGACATTCCTGCCTCGGGGACAGAAACAGCCGTCAAAACCACGGAGGAAATGGCTGGGGACAGCAACAGCATCTGTTGTCAAGTCAGATCCTCGTCCCCACCCGTGTCTCTCAGAGCCTGGATTCTCCAGTGAGGATTAGGTTAAACCAGAAAATACCTTTGTGTCTACAACATCACAGCAAAGTCATCCATTTCAAAGAGGGTTGTTTGCTTTTGTTGAGCAAAATTAGAACCAAACCACTGAAATTTGTGTTCATGCCCTTCTCCCTTTTTCTAATGTTACATCAAAAATAGCTAAATATTTAAGGTGACTCCTAGACACCAACTACTAGAAAATCAGGTCTCTACAATGAAGCTCCATTTAAATAAATATTAATGAACATACAGTAAAATAACTTAATCTGAAAATAGGAAGGAACAACAAAGTTCTGATAGACAATAACTGAGGGTAGGCATGTCTGCTTTGCAAACACATATTCAAGCGTTGTGATCAAATACACTCACTGACAATGAAATTAAAGGAATTGTTATTTTATTTGGAGATCAAATATTCGAAGATGAGGTGACCTGAGCAACTTAATGAACTAGAAAGTTACCTGAAGTTTAATTGGAAAAGTACCAATTTGCTGCCAGAAGCAGCACATGGCAATTGTCACCTAGACTTCTGAATGTGTTCAACTGCTTTGCAGGAAACATATCCCAAGAATTGCTGGTTTCTCCTGGCTGAACTCATTTCAACAGTTGTTTCCCCACAAGACAACAAATTTATGGGGTTTCACCCGCAGGTAACAATACAGAAGTAAACAGACAAGTTGCATGAGCTTTAACTTTTTCAAATAGAAGACATTTATACCACTGAAAGGGCTCTCATTTTTAAATCATTCAAGTTCAACTAAAAAAGCCAATTCCATGGGATTTGTAGCCTTGTTATCTCCGATTCTGCTCAGAGCACTGTCAGAGGGGAAAAAAACCCCAATACTGGTTGTGCCCAGCTACTCATCAGCAAGAACACCTCTGGTTATATCCAATGAACCTCCAAGCCAGATGACTGGCTAGAAAAAAAAAAGACTTCAAGATACACCTTTAAGTCATAGAAGATTTGTATCTTTCTAGGGCAAAGAATATCTGCTTTTAAGTCAAATTTCCTGGTTTTTCTGACTTGGAGTATGTCACCTGGTGGAGCCATTTATGGTGGCAGCATGTTTGCCCAGTGCTTTCTGGCTCCTGAAGTAGGTGCTGACTGTCTCACAGGGTCTGGGTTTTGCCAGAACAAAGGAACATATCAACTGAGATACTGAATATCAACTGAATATTGAATATCATATTCCAGCTTAATTTCAATAAAACAGCTGAAACAATAGGTTTTTAATATAAGGGCAAAATGAAAAGTCAGGATCTGGGACTAAAGGGATTACAGAACATCATGATATTGTTTTCCTGTTCAAGTGGCAAGAGGTAAATTCCACGCTGTGCAAATTTTAGCAATTTTATCAAGTGCAAGCCAGGGTATTCAGGGAATGAAAGAATGGCATAAATACTGGGTAAAAACAAATATTCCAGATTACTAGTTGGTTTGGGGTTTTTGTTAAGATCTAAGTGCATAATACCTACCAGCCACAAAAACCTCACAGAATACAAAGAGACTACAGAGGTGGGAGAACAAGAACCAAGATATGTGACAAAGATTATTCCAGAGAATGGGAATTGCAGCAATCTCTCTTTCTCAAATATATGTTTGAGGTATATTGCTTTCTTAATTTATGTCATTCAGTCCTGCCCTTTATTTTCCTATTTTCAGCCTTTCATGCTTTATGTCAGAATTTGGGGTTTTGTCTGCTAAAAGCATCTTTAACAGTGTGGTCAATGCTGCTTCCACTCTCTCCCACTCACTGAAGCTGCAAACGATGAAGTTCATCCAATATGCCAGAAATACATTACAGATTTTTTTTTATTAAAGCAAGTTTTTTGTGAATCACAGCAAGTCCATTTTTCTAAAGGCAAGGCCATGAGCTTGAGTGGAAAGGTGAACATCTGGCTGCTGCTCTTGTTTTATTGAAGATACTGTTACGTGACACGGGGTTGACGGAAAAACTGCAGCAAGTGCTTAACCTAAAACCACTACACCAGCAATAAATAATAATAAAGTACTTGTAGGGTGAAAGTTATTTTTAGCAATAGAAAAAAAAGCTTTGGAGGAAATAACTGAAAACATCAAGTAGCACGGAAGCCCTAAGTTCAAGCTTCAAACTCCAGCAGGGTCTTCTGTTTAGCATAACTCTTGAGCCTTTGAATTAATAAAACTTCATAAATGCTTTACCTATTGTATTTTAGCACTATTACAAAATATTAACAGTTGTTACATTAAAAACTACTTAAATACTTAATTCCGATTAGAAATTTGTAAAATTTACTTCCACTCCTAAAAGTGAAATTTAAGAGTTACAATATCAAAGTAAAACCAGTCCATGAAAGTTTTGAATAAAGGTATTATCACTCCACAGAAATTCAACTGTAATTTAAGAATATAGTTTTCAGGTACCAAACAAATATCTAGCAGGATGTTTTCACATCCTTAATAGCCCTAATGTTGGTTTTCAGATTTCTCCCCCCACCACACTGTTACCAACTTGTTTGTATGAACTACAATTATTATTATTTCCTCAGAATGTTACAGAGGAAAAACTCAAGACAGGACAGCTGCTACTTTTACTTCAATGAGATCATACAAAACCGCTGCAAGTTAGAAAAAAAATATTCAAAATGGTAATGCAAAGTCAGTGGGGAACCAGTTCACTTCATTAAACATCTGCATCAGAATTCTCAGACTCATATAGAAATTAAATTGGTTTACTGCAATCCATAATATTTATTGTAGCAAGTTCTCTTATGTTTTTTAGTATAAGGTACCAAACAAAGCCAAATTAGGCATCATTTCTTTTCCATAAGGGTTACACTTCCTTTGTATTTAATCTATAAAGCACTAGAAGTGATTTAAGGTGAATTCCCATGGGTTATGGAAGAATTTATACACCCTTTTTCACCTACTTCTACCAACTAATGCAAAACACCAAATACATCCTGACAGCATAAACCATGTAATGGAAACCCCAGGATTTTCCCATAACCTGTTTTTTTCATACCAACTGTCCATAGCAGAGTACTGGGATGTGCTGTAAGAGCCAACAGTAAACCAGTCTGATCTTCCACAGGGTTTGGCACATTGAAGGTTGAAGATAATGGAGAACTGCCCACAGACTTTGTTTTGGATGAAGATGAAAAGAGTACTTGACAGTGCTAAGGAAAACTCCCTGTCTCACCATCTAGGATCCATTCTGGCAGTCACACCTTCACCACCTGATCTGGGACCAAAGCCCCTGAGCAGCTACAGCCCCTAAACTCAACTCAGACCAGGTTGCCTCACCAGTTCAACCCCAGGGTTCACATTGCCAAGTTTCAGACTTTTCAGAGACACTAGCTCAGAGATTTTTGTTATTCAGTTATTGCACCAGTATTAAGTTATTTTAAGGATTGGAAAGGGACCCCAAACAAAGAAAACCCTGGGGTTTTATTCCCTCACAGTCCAAGCACAGGTCTTGCTCTTCCTCTTGAGCCCTCAGCTCCTGCCTGGTCCCTGGGTGTCCCCCACCTGGCTGTGCCACAGGTCTCTGTGCCCTTTGTGATGCAAGGGGTCAGCAGGTCATGGTCTCCTGCCTCAGGATCAGGCTCCTGCCCTACAGAACTCAACCTGCAGCTCCCACTGCAGCTGTACCCCAAGCTACCTGCACCCAATGTATTCCTCAATATACAGGAAGGAGGCAGGATTATAGAATTACAAACTTAAGACTGGAACTAAAGAGCTTTTTCTATGAAAGAGAAGTCACCAATTTACAGATCAAGAGAGTAGTCTGCAGATATATTGAGTGACAAGATCCCTTAAACTATTCCCAGGAAATACTTGAAGTAATTGGTGTTTCCCCTCTGATCATAACTTGTCCTCTGCAAGTGACTGGTCTATAAAAATGCAGAGTTTAAAGTTCAGCAGAAACCTGACACCAGTGAAGTTTAACACTGAACATGCACAGTGTACCAGGTACATACTGTTCTTGCTGAGCGTCTTTAGTCAACAGCTTGGGCTGGGACCCTTTCTTGGTACACTTGGTGCTAGAAACACCTTCCCACTTTCATAAGACCAAGATACTTGCTAATGAATTTCCTGTTACTCACAGACCATCCTTATCAGAAGGCATGGAGATAAGAAGTCAAGGGTTTTCTCTCCTCTCCAGGTTGCCAGCTACTCTAGTAGTGCCAGGGTGCAGACACAGACCTGGCTTGAGCTCAGGGCAGAGGACAGAACACAGCTCCCCTGGGCTTCTGTGTGCATCCCAAGACAAACATAAATTGCATTACCGAGCCCCAACAGTTTTCCAATAATTCCCCCAGCAGAGTGACAAGTTGAGGTGCCCTTTCCTTTGGGATGAATATCACAGCTGAGCCCACAGAACTGAACAAAATGCCTGTCTCCAGAGACAGACAGTTCACTCAGAATTCAAAGACCGTGGATCTCATCTCACATTCTCCTTCCTTAACCAAAACACAATGCTTGGAATACAAAGGAATTTATAATATGAATATCTATTTCAGGGCTAAATTTGCTATCTGCCTTCTCAGTAAAACTCAAGTGTTTAAGACAGATAACAGGAAATTATTCTATCAGGGAAGAGTAGATTATTATTAAGTGATGCTGTAATTTATCCTTAATTAGTTGTTTTACCCATCTGCAACTTAATCTTGCTTGAAACTCAAGGAAGCATCGCTCACTGCATAAATACCATCAATTCAGTTACCACTATGTGTTACCATAATACACCTGTCTAATAACAGTCATGTAGTTTTCACACTGAAAGCAAGGGACCATAATATAAATGCTGTTTCCAAAGTTTGCCATTTACACATCATGACAATACAGCATCACCATCCTGGCACACTAAGCACAAATGAGGAATCTTTTTGTCATATTTCAAAGGTATTTTGGATGTCAAATGAAGTCATAGGGACTGATACAAGGAACTTCAGAAAAGGGCTTGTAAACTCCTATAGGAAGAGAAAAGCCATTGGTCTGAAGAGAGGGAACAACTGAGGTAGTGGAATTAAAAAGTGATGAAGCAGAAAGGATGTTCCTACAAAAAATGTGTTTTGTTTTTTCATATTCCTCCATACAGCCCAAAGCACACGTCTGGGTACATGACACACAACCACAGTGTAGCACACAAATTAAAATGCATTGATTTTCACCAAACAAATATTTGTTTTAGTGAAAATCTATTGCAATTACTTGAAGTATCCTTTTTCAATACAAATTAATCTAAGAATACACAGACTGGCTGCAGTGGCAAAACAATTACAGGCCTTATCCTGTATGAGATGATAGATCTTTGTGATGCCCTTGAGTTTTGCCCTTTAGAAAAAAAATCATTAAGAACTCTGCAGATATTGGCTTGTCTTGGTTGGTTGGGGGGTTTTTTGCATTATCACTTCCAGGACAATCTCACCTATATTTCCATGTGGGATGTACATGACTGTCTCTGCAAGTCAGTCATCATAAATCTGTCATATTTAACTAACACAGAGTTCCTGGTACCCTCTAAGCATTTAACAAATGAAAAAAAAAAAAACAAACCAACAAACCTCTAACTAGATTTTAAGTCAAGGAAACACGTTATGGCACCCTCAGTTCCCTAGATGTGCAGCCAAAATACATCAAGTTTTAACAGAAGTCCATTTACAGAACAAGGTAAAAACACTCAGGGATGATATAGATCTGACACCATGATATTGACTGGTTTTATAGTAAAACTGGAAAATCTCTTTGTATTGGGGATATTTTTTTATTTTCTAAGAGATCAGCACAGTTTCATTCCACCAATATTCCCAATATAAATTGATTCCAGATAAATTGATATTTTTACAAAAACTGAAAGTAAGCACCTCTCAAGAATTCTGCAACAATTAAGTGATGTTCTCATAACCTCATTCACTTGGTTCTGTCCTGTATAAACACACACAATCATTACACCAAGAGTCAAAATGTGAAATATATTCAAAAAAAGAGTCATTGCATGTAAACTACCCCTACAAGTTTGCTATATACGCTGAAGTGATACAGTTTGCCATTGTATACTGCTGCTGGTTACACAGTTAATATCCATCCCAAATAAGATGGCTTGGATTGTTTATCATTTTTACAGAACTCTTCCTTAAATACAACACCAGGCAGGCATTTATTTGCCACTGTTACGCAAAGTCTCACATTTTTAAATTATACACTTTGCTTGATCCAAGCAAGTCAGGGAGGAAAGCCTCTTGGAGCACGTTTCTGGATATAAGAAGGTACAGAAGGCAAGTCAACGAGGATTTACCACAGGGAATCCCTGCTGGACCAAGCTGACCACCTCTTATAACCAAATGACCAGACATGTGAGCAAGGGGAGAGCAGCAGCCAGAGCTGAGTTGGGCTTTAGCAAGACTTTCAAGCAGAGCCTCTGACCCAAGTTCTGCTGTTACACTTGAGATGGAGGCACAGGTTTAATGGTTGGAAGCCCAAGCTCACAAGCTGTCAGTGGTGGTCAGTGGATCTCTAGATGGAGACCAGTAACTCCACCTTGCATACCTGCAGCAAGGCCAGGCCTAGGGCCAGAACTGAGATAAAGAGTAATGTGGATTATCAAAGACAGATCAGGAGTTATGCCACTGAACTGCTTGCTTTACCACCTTTCCCAGTGTCCAACGGGGACATAAGCACTCCCTGGGTTGCAACTGAAACAAAAAAGTCATCTGTGTTGCCCTCAAGCAATTTAGATTATAATCTACCTGGAAAAGAGCTATTTTTATCCTTATTTCTGTTCACAGAGGCACAGCAAGATTACCTCAAGCTGCATTAATGCTCACTATATTTCAAGGTTTGCTGGAAAGTTGTGAGAAATGGTGAAATAATGGGCTGTAGGAAACCCTGGCACCTTCCAGAGTGGGATCAAGCTTACTGTCAGTTTACTACAGATTTTTAGCCAGCCAAGTTGCTGTTTAAGATTCTCACCCCACCTGGTCATTGCTTCCTCCCAACCACACTCTTCTCAGGACCCTGGCAGTGATCACCCCTACAGCACAGAGCCCTCCTCACTTGGATCTCAGCAAGAGACACTTCCAAGTCAATTCTGGAAGCATTTCAAAAAGCACAGTCATAATATTCTTCACAAGAGTTTCCTACAACTAGAGATTCATTTTTTCACTAATGAAATGCTAATACATAAATAACTGAATATTTATGGAAGTTGAACGTTAACAATGAACACAGTAATAAATAGCACAAACAGCCATTTAGCATGTAATTCTCTGTAATTGTATTTTTTCATTAATTTGTATTTTGCTACTGCAGTTCCCTTTGTGGAAGGGCAACATGTCACCTAAACCTTGCATTATAGGCCATCAATGGATGATATGTGGATACTTTCTCTTAATGCAAGGAGTTTAAGCCATGAACTTAGAGAATATGGGTAGAATTCATGTGGATTTATCTGTTGCACAGACTCTGTGCCATCTCTCACCATCAGCAAAATCATAGATTTTTCAGCTGGCCATCTACAAAACAGACTGCTCTGAGGTTCCAGTTGCACAGAGACTTATATTCCCTCTAAACATCAACTGACAGAATTCTTGAGGTTTGTATCTGTAAGTCACTGCTGTTTTGATGCATCAGAAAAGCTTTTTATTAATGGTTTAATATTACACCTACAGGCAATATGCTTGCAGTATACACCAGATGACTCATTGCAGTTGTTGATATTTTTATTCTATTTTAGGTTTACTTTGTAAACCTTCCAATAAGGTAACACAGTCAGGAAAAAAAAAAGGGAGAAACAAAGCTGTAAATGGAGACCAGAGACAGAGCAATTAACAGCAATTCCTGGGGGAGGAAAAAAGAACTTCCATGAAGTGTAGAAGTTGTATTTGTCATCATCAATGACATTGCCATTGTCATCATTAATATGTCTCCTTACATTACTGGCACTTCAGTGCAGTTAATGGCCCATTTCCTGTGCTACCTCACTCTTCATCTGTGTCTCTCTTTATTAAACTACTGGTAAGAGAGCAAAGACAGTGCACTTTATTGATACCTTCCAATGAAGGCTGGATGTTGCATTGCTTCAAACAAGACCCACATGGATCCTTAAAAATATTCTTAAATGATTAATAACCCATGCAATTCATGTCTTAATACTCATAAGTTCAAAGACTCTGTGGCAGTTCTTTTTCAACCCATACTTTATTTTAAGAAGACTGTTCCATTTTCATGAGTGTATTCAGAGTCATCAACGCAGCACTTTGCATGTCTGGAAATCCTGACAATGGTAGGGAGGGTTTCCATTTACTACTGGCTTAATAAAGTCAAACTGATTTTCAGTAATGTTTTTAAAGAACAAATTGTTGTTCTACTGTTACTGTGAAAATAAAATATGCATTGAAGGAGAAATATTATTTTCTTCCAAGAACAACTAGAGAAAGTAGTTTCAAGAAAGAATACAAGCCAAAATATGGAAATATTTGCCACACTGTTTTTATACAAAAAGCAGAAGTTACAGAATTACTGGTTCCCAGACTTACTTTTTTCTAACTTTTCACACTTGTGTTCCAGCAAAATACCCTTTAACTGCATGTGCAAATGTGACTATGTCAGGCTACACGCTACCACATTGTTGTTGATCTGGCAGAATTTTGCAAATAGAGTAGATCAAGGCTCTCAAGAAACAGCCTGAATATTTTCCTTAGGGATATCTCTACTGATAAAGTCATAATCTGGCCTTTCTTCCCCATCAGAGCAATGAAAGGAGGCAGGGATACATGTTGCATCATGATCTGTTTTGGTACAGCCACAGAGCTTTACTAAAATCATGCTGGATTAACAAACATGGAAGGAAGTGACTGAAAAGGTCTCCTAATGGTTTTGCTTACAAACATGATTTTCCCTCCTGACAGTTTTCTAGCATTGTTTGCCATGGGAAGTTGCATGAAGCCAGTTTTACTCAATCCTCTCCTACAGTAAACAGATCTCTTCATATATCACTGAAATATGGGAAAGTAGTGAAATATTTCAGAACAAAAATATTCCTTGACAGCAAAATTTATTTGGATCAACTAAGCTGGAAGTCAGTACGTGGTATGAGGTATAGCTCTGATTGAAATATGTTAAGGGAATACAAGTCTCATGTCCATCTTTTTATTTGTCTCCTGGAGAGGCAATCACCCAAACATCTCATCTGTCACAGAAAGCCTGCTGCACTCAGTTTGAGACACAGATCAAATGTGATATGTCATTTGACTTTGTGAGGCTCTGTAAAGTCATCCTTTGCGTTCTTTAAAGCTTTGCATATCACCTTGTGCATAGAAGATGCTCAGGGGGAAAAATGGAAAAAAAAATCCCCAAGATGATGCCACATCACCTTGTAAAGTTGCACTGTAAAACAGGCTTCCAAAAAAAAAAAAAAAAAAAAAGAAAGAAAGAAAGAAAAAAAAAAAAGGAACAAAGAAAAAGGGCAGCTTAACGAGCAGTGCAAGGAACTGATTGCTGCACCCTCAAATATTAAGTGATTGCTTTAACACTTGGCCTACTTAAAGACACCCCCATTCATTTATAATTCTACATTGGAAACCTTATTTCCTGTTTGAATTTGACCTAAATTCACTAACAGTTTCAGATCACATTTCCCTCTGTAGACTATTCACTGAGGCAAAGTCATCTGCAGATAACTTTCTCATAATTTTCATATTGAGTTGAACAGATTCTCCAAGAAAACCTGTAAGAGAAAAAATCCTGGTGTGGAAATTTTCCTGACCATTTTGTTAAGCATTAAAAAACCCTCACATAAGGTGGTGAGGGTTCTATAGGGTTTTTCCCCCTTTTTAGTCAGTCAGTGGTTCAACTTTCTTTTTTCCAGGCTTTTTTACGCTCTGGCAACTCCCAAGTGAAACCTTCTTGCTGTTTCTCAGCCCCAGAACATTGTATCCCCCTCTACAGCACTGCACTGCTGCATGCCCACCTCCTTTTCCAGGAGTGGGAGATGCTTCACACGGTTTTTTCCATGTGGTTCTTGAAATAATTAAGCATCTCTGTTACTCTGGTGTTTCATTCAGTGCTGTTATCATATAACCCTTAAGTAATTATTGCACTACTAGGGTTTCTGACATCCTTTTTGCTAATTGCTGAGGGCCACTTCTATTTATACGGCATTACATAGCATCACACACTTCATGCCTCATCACACACAGTTTATATCTGTTTTAGCCCAAAAAACCCCCCAAAAATCATAGAATAGATTGAGTTAGAAGGGAGCCACAGGGACCATCAAAGTCCAGCTCCTGATTAAATCTTCCATTATGCCTGGTACACAAAATGAAATCACCTCTATCTCTAAATATTAAAAATATTCTGTGGCTGTTTCCAGCTGCCAGACAGAGGCAAATTCACTATTGATCTTCTACTACCTTCCTTGTAAGATTTAACACTGAAATTGGCTACCATGAAAAACAAGGCAGACAAAATTAAACTTCAAATATAAACAGAAAAGAAAATTGGGTCAAGTATCAGCCTATCCTTTAACTCCTCACAGCTAATTATAACTTACCAAGACACACACATATTATATAAGCAGTCAGCTAGAATATAAAAATATTCATTATTAAACACATCTGGAAAATCTGCACAGAGTTCCTAGAATAAGGGCAAGAGGAATGAATAACTTCAGATTTGGAAGTGTCACATGCAATAATTGACTGTTAACATCTACCCCATCTTAAAAAAACTATGCTGCTGAATTGCCAAGAATAATATTTTCCACTATTCTCAAGCAGGTTTTCTTGTTGTGTGACTACAGTAAATTTTGCCCCCTAGGTAAGTTAAAGAACAGAGAATATTGAAAAGGAAGAGCTAGTTTCCACTGGGAATCTGACCCATTGGCTGGCTCAAAACATCTTTGTAAAAAGTGGTTCCTGATGAATACTGTCAGAAAAATCAAACTGCTCTCATGTGGTAATGATGGGAATGTGGCAATTTCCACTCTGGTGGTCTGTGAAGAGCCGCTTCCAGCCTTTTAAAAGCTGTCTGAATATTGACTCTGCAAGCTGAGATAATGCAAGACACCACTTCCAAGTGATGGCTCAGTCATCAAAGCATTAGAGAGCAATTACTTCCTTTTCCTTCCGCTGAAAAAGCTGCAGGAGCTGTAAATGAAGCGCCTCCTACAACTGCTGCTCTCAGGACACAAGCACACCCAATGCTACCTGTGACTACAGCTCCGGAGTTCCCATCCCAGAAAGAATCACATTTGGAGGGGGAATCACAGCCAGGCAGCACACAGAGAGCTTGGGGGGACCAGGGAATTCTGGTGCCTCGGTGTTATCGCACCATTTGTCAAAGCATTCAGGAAGGGATTGGGTTTCTGCTGTTGATAACAGCACCTAAAATAGGATCTCGAGGCAGATGTTCTTATATGTTATAAAGGACGTGGGTTTTGTGACCTTATAGGCAGATCTGATAGAAACAAGCACAGAGCCAGTGTTAAGTAAATTGTCTGCTATGAATAATCACATAACAGCTGTTTGTAGGAAAAGCAACCAGGCCCCTGTTATGGGAAGGAGCAGTGACTGTCTCTGTGTAGCCTGTACAGTCACTTCACCCAATACAGTTCTGATTTTTGCAAAAATCAAATAGGACTTAAGAAGTCTAAAGCTGAGTAATATTTTCAAGATGACAACCTAACTCACAAGCATTGGGAAAAATTCTTTGTGTAGCACCTTAAGGAAAAAGGAAAATACACCTTTTTTATTTTAGGAAAAACATAATCTGGAAATAGAGATTCAATTATTCCTATTGAAGGGGTTACCTACTGCAAGGAGCAAGGCAGTGTGTGGGTTGTCCAGAAAAGGACATGTGTTCTTGTAATGATTATGTGGTTGAGCACAGATTTTTGCTCCATTTTTGTTTTAACAACCAATACAACCATTTCTCCAGACCCTTGAATTCTTGGTCTTTGTTTTCTCTATTTCCATTTTGACAATTTTGGTTCTTTAGCTTAAAAGAACTAATTTGGTACAAGTCAGTTGCTTTAATGCTTCACTGCCTCCAAACAGCAATACCATGATTATATTTTTTAAAGCTGATATTATTTTTTTTTTTTGGCAACTGGAAACCAGCAATGAGCGTAGTTTCTACAATAACAACACAAGAGTGTAGGGTGAAAGAATACTGGCATCAAGGTGGTAAATAGGAGGGAGAATGGTTTGGGAGAGGTCTTTTTTGGATGACTTACATCAGCAACCTTAATGGAAACCAAATACATGAAAAAGTACCGATCTCTAGCCAGGTATGATTTTGCATTACCCACCTTATAATTCATTCAGTATTAGTATTTTTACAGAAGCGTCATGAAAATCATAATTTAACATTTTCCATTACAATTGCAATTTAAGGACTGACAATATTTTACTTGTATACTCTATTCAAGATAAGGGCAGACAGAGCATTGAAGCTACACAGAGAAAATATCATAGCACTGCAATCACATTTATGTTTCTACAGTAAAATCACTGTCAAAAGACCTTGCTACTTATCCAGTAAAACCAAGCTCAAACTGAAATGCAAACCAAAGTATAACAGTTTACTGAAGCATCCAGAGAAGACAAATACTTAAGTAGGACAAGAGGGTGATATTCCCTCTCCATCTGACTGCTAAGACCACACTGGGAATATTGCATCCAGCTGCAGAGTTCCCAGACCAACATGTTAAAACTGAGAGAAGGTAGATTTAGACTGACTCCAAATAATTTACACACATATACAGAGTGAGGGTGGGGAGGCCCTGGCACAGGGTGCCCAGAGAAGCTGTGACTGCCCCATCCCTGCAAGTGTCCAAGGCCAGGCTGCATGGAGCTCTGAGCAACCTGGGCTGGTGGAAGGTGTCCCTGCCCATGGCAGGGCGTGAAATGAGGTGATCCTTAAGGTCCCTTCCAACCCAAACCATCCTATGATTCTAACAGCAAAAAGCTGGGCCTAAGGTATGATCATTCTTAACAAGTCACAACAGGTGAATGACTGTTGCCTTCACCACTATATAGAACCATCTGTTTCCTAGGGGAAAAAAAAAATTAAGTTTTCTGCATTTTAGTCCTTTGAATATTTATAAAAATAACCATATACAGCAAGAAGTCATCTCTTGCACAAGGCCTGTTTCAGCTCAAAACCAAAAATCTTTTCTAATTATGTCCTTACAGGATACACTGAACTAAAATCTGATGTTTAATTCTTTTGAGAGCAAGTGACACTTAGGATGTCAGGATTACATTTCACATGTAATTGTGGCATCCACTGTCTCTGCAGCCCAAAAAGTAAGTCTGCTCCACGCATATTTTTTCACTCCTTGGGAAACTATGTGGTAATTTGCCATGGGAATCAAGTACACCCCTGGACCTGCTGAGCATCTTCTACATGTGTGATTGCAAAGCATTCAGGGTCCAGAGGTAGAGGTTTAAATTGTCTTTTTTTTCTCCTTTTGCCCCGACACAACATTCTTACAGCACTTAAAAAGAAGAGGAAAAGCTGAACACCTGTCTGCTGTGGCACGTAATAAATAAACATCTACTGGTAGCATGAGTCTGCTGATGGAAAACACCTCAGGAGTACAATGGACCAGCATTTTTGGGACCAGTTGGGATCAGTAATTCGAACAGGAAACTGGGAGTTTCCAGTGCAATCCCTCCCATTCCTAAGAAATAGATTAGGATGGACTTAAGCCCATGAGTGCTGCAAAGAAGAGACTGTATCTGTAGATGCTCATGACCGTTTCATGATGTATTTCATCATGAAATGTATTTCTCATGTATTTTGGAAGCACCTTTGATTGTGTAACAATTAATGAGTTTGGGGTATTCTGCAAGAGAGCAGCAAATCACACAAAGATGAAAGTCAAATCTCTTGTGAACTTAGATGCCTGGTAGGTCAGAGAGAAATGCAAAGGGATTCTACGAGTCTTTTGTTTGAATTTCACACACCACAGCCACATTATTATTTCTTCTTTCATTCCACCTATATGTGGGTACAGAAGAGCACCTGAAGGAGAAGAAATGGGAAGGCTGGACAGTAACAGAACCTGAGCAGAAACATCCCTGTGTCAGCACTAACTGGCACTGGGAATCTCACTGCCACACCAGGGAAGGACAAAAGCTCCAGTGCACTGACATGTTCCTCACAACAGCCCTGGAGAAAGCAGGGAATTACTGCCACATTCCCTTCTCTTAGTCTGACTTGTTGGACTAACCAAACCAAGTGGGCACAGCATTCTCTAACAAATACAGTCATTTTATCTGGGGGGGGTGTTCATTTTTTGCTTAAATTATTAGCTGCCTTTCTTTTCTGAACTCCCCCTGCCTTCAGCAGCCCCTTCAGCAGCGTTTTCTTACCTCAATTTGCTCTTTAAACACTTTCAACTCCTCAGCTGCTATTTCCTCAATGGTAACAGTTACCTAACTCCAATCTTTGTTGAAAGGTTTAGTAAAAACACATCGCATCCAACCTACACATAGTACTGAAATATGATTTTCCTGGTTCTTGGTGTTTTGTTTTGCCCTTTTTTTTTTTTAATGGGTTGGTTCCTGTTGGAGGTTTTTTGCAGGTAGGGTGGTTTTTTGATTATTTTTAGGACTTTTTTGTACACACACAGTTATTTTTCCTGTTAAATAGCGTTTTCAGCTAATTGGACGCATTTTTTTTGGTTGTACCTTTGCTACTGGTTTTCTCTGTTATGACAGACATCAGGTACCTGAGCCACTCATTCAACTGCAGGACTTAAATAATTATTTCTGCTCCAACTGCTGAAATCTCGTTTCTATAGTTTACCTTTGAAGTCACATGAGGAAGGAAAGATTGGGAAGGTATTCATGCAACAGGACAAGGAGTGAAAGAAGCACACCTGATATTTTCCTGCTTCAAGTAATAAGGTACACACATTATTTTCTGAAATAAGATTTTGCTTGTATTTAGAACTCCTCACACAACTGATCAAAATGATAGTAGTACCACCCAGCCTTCCATTGTCTATTGAACTCAAGTTGCTTAGGTAAACATTTGTATTTGTGCAGCAACTATATAAATAGAATTGTCCCCTTTACCTTTTAAGGTGTAATGAGGTGGCTGTTCTTGTCTTGTACAGACTTGTTTCTGTTTATTATTTTAGAAGAAATTTAAAGGCAGATGTACATATGATTCTTTTTACAATTAGCAGTCTATTCATTTCTACTTTGATCTATCCATTCCATAGTAAAAATGATCACTTTTAAGGTAGCTATTAGCAAAGCAGTGTTGAGCTAATATTTTGACATATTGCCTAATGGCAACAAGTCATCAGCTGAGCTATTTCCAACAGACACCACGAAAAGGCTTTTAATGTAACAGTCTTTTCTAATATTGTTTCCCTGGAGAAAACATATGAGCTTGACTGGAGCTCTCTGCAGTACATAAATATTTTATACATTGGTGAAGCTACTGACAAATATATCTGGATTCAAGAGATAAAGCAGACACACGCAGTTAATAAAAAAATTAGTCACTTTGCCTAAATGGAGACTTTTGCCTTTCAGAGCTGAAGGTGCTGTGAGTATATCAGTGTCTCTGAAGGTGTTTTAGAGTAAATTCACAGGAGCAAAATTATCACAATAAAGCTCTTTTTTTTTAAAATGTTGCAAGCTAGTCTGCTTAAAATTCAGAATTAGTTTTGTTCCTTGAAAGGATGATAAATGAAAATGCTGAGTTTTACTTGGACTCAATAAATGATGCTTAAATCACATGAACTTCAACTCAGCTTAATAGCAATGAAAATCTAGCATGACTACTTTTCAGTTGGTCATCACAAGAGTTTGAGAAGAGGGGCTATCTTCCTTTCGTGTAGTCACTGTGGATTTTACATACTGCTGCACAAATAATGGAATACAGGCCTGAAACAACACAGCCTTTGCTGGAGTGGCTGAGATATAACACAGTAGAGATATAACCAGTACCAATCAGGATATGTGTGCATCCAGCAGGAAAGTGGTCTATGAGGAGTAAGATCCTGCTAGATACAGTGTGTCTGAGAGTTTTCTTCATTAAATACCTCAGGAGGTGCATGGTAACACCACTACTATGAACATAACAGTCAGTTAATACACGAGTGGAAAGCTCAGTCCTTTATCTAATAAAGGCGAACAATTTGCCAAGGAACAGAAGCAAACCTGTGGTCCCAGATAACTATTGCAGACTTACATGAGACCAGAAGCAACCTGTGGGACTGAACCCAATGTTCCCCTGTGTGAGAGGGCAGGGAAGCAGCTCAAGCATCCTTTCAACTTAGGACTTAGTGCTTCAAAGCAGCACAAAGCCATTACTGAAGGTACTGAGTATTTCAATATAACAAAGTTCCCAGCTGCTTGTTTAATAAAAAACCCCTTCTCTCATGTAACATACTGCTTAGATATGAATTCACAACCATCAATCTGCATGTTATCTACTGTTTTGTACAGCTTCCATTCCGTCAGTGTCAAGATACCAGCTTACAATATCAAATTTTTCAGTACAAATGTGACTCCTTGTCTTCAAATGAAGGGGAGGGGGGGGAGGGGGGAAGGCAACAAGTGCACAACTACAATAACAGAATAGCTTAACTACAGCAATTGGCTCTAAAATTCTAGCACCCTAAATATGTTCACTTCTACTTCTTGATTACAGCAATGTATAGAACAGAAATTGTCTCAAGGCTTTAAAAGTAAATAATTATTCAAAAGATCTCAACACAGATCTGTACTTGCAGGAACCAGAACGGTGGAAGTAATTTGAGGAAGCAAAGTCTATAAAGGAACCAAATAATTTAGTATAATGATTTTAATTATTTGGACCTTTAATCCTCCCTATTCAATATCAGACAGCCTAGCAGATTTCCCTTCCAAAGGGGAACTTGGGATTCCAGGAATGCTACAGGACTTTGCACCTCTCATCTCCTTCAGTAACATGCCTCTGGCAATACAAAACGGAACCGTCATTTCCGACCGAGTGATTCATCTCTGAGCTTTCTATTCTGGCATCTCCTTATGGCTCCTGGTATTTCAGCTACAGCTCAACAAGGCGAAAATGGAAATCCTGACCTTCCCACTCAAGTCAACTCTTTTCCTAGTCATGCACAGCAGTGCTCTGCTCCCTGTCACTAAAACTCATCACCTGTCACTGCCAACTCTTTCCCTCCCAATCCAGGATCCAGTTAAGCCTCAGTTATTGCTCTTGCTACATTTCAGGGTGAATTTTCCTGTCAGCTGCAATCAACACACATTCGATGTGGTCTAGACAAACACCTCCTTGGTTCACTTCATTGACAGCTCTCCTCATGCTTCCCCTTATTCATCATGGTCTTACATATCATCTCTTCTCAAGAGGCAGTTATTTTTCAATGCCAGTGTGCATGGTGCAAACAGACACTGAGGTCAAGGCATGACCATCTTCACTGGTCACAGCTACTGTGAGCCAACTACTGTGTCACCATCACACAATAAACAATCCAACTCACTGCATTCAAAGAGGAGGAAGTAGCAGAAACTAAGGCTGGCAGGCAGAGTTCATGTATCACAAACTAGAGCAGCCATGTGTCAAGGAAAGGATGGGATGGAGGGGGAACAAACGGCTACACTGAAGCAACAGTATGTCCTGAAAAGAGCAAGGACATAAAAAGCACCAGTGCAAGTAGGCAGCCCAAAAGAGCAGGTGTTTCTTACAAAAGGGAGGCAGCAAGCAAGGAAAATGTAAGACAGTGGCTACACAGAAAAAGTCAAGACAGGTGATCGTTCCGCATTTGCTGTGAATCTCTCCTTTCCTGGAATCCTAGTGATTTTTAAGCCCAAATCCTATTGAACAGTGATGGGAGCAATAAAAAGTCTGATGTGAACAAAGTCTGCCGAGGTGAAAGGATGCTCAGATGAGACAAGCTGCACAGGGCAAAAGAACAGCTCTGACCTGCTCAAAATCAACAGGAAACCTTTGAATAACTAAGTCAATGAATGAAGTCTTGGTTTGGAGGAAAGCACAGAGAGAGAGAATAAATAAATTTGAACGTGAAAATGACCTGGTGTGCTGGTTTAAAGGTAAACTGGCAGGAGAAATAAACACAACAAAGGAGATTAAAAGTCAGAATGACAATTTCAATGACACTAATATAATAAATACAATTTTACGAGTGAACAATTGATTGTAACCCACAAACCCAGCACCTTGGGGCATGAACAGAATGACACCTGCTGCAGATGTTCTACAGCTTCTGGGAAACAGCACAGGGGGTGTAGAATACACAGTTTGGGTTACATCCACACAGTGATGAACTAGTCCCAGCTGTTAAAACTAGGACACCTGGAAAGATGAAGGAAGCTGGAACAGACTGGAAACACTGATTTTATTCATTCTTATTTCTAGTTTCATGAACTTCTAGATAACTTGTCTTCTGCAATTATATTTCAAGTCTAGATTGTCATCAACCTAAATACAGTAAAAATATACAGTAATTATACAAACTATGTCAGCCATAATCTTACTAAAATTTGTTGACTCAACAAGTCTCTCCTTTCAACATAAAGCATGAGGGCACAAAAACCCCATGGCTACCAGATTAATATTTTAACCCCTTCTTTATATATATATATATATATCTTTTTAAGCCTAAGTACAATCCAAAATTCTAGATGTAATAGAAAATACCTGATCCATAGATAACAGTTATCACATTCATAGTGTCCAATAAAAAAAGGTAAAAATTTTCAAGCAGTTCTACTTATTTAAAATTACATCTTCTATGTGCATTCTTTTTAAGCCTTGTTCTACATTTCCTAGGACTTTGATAATTTTCTTCTCTAAAAATATTCCCAAATTCTCTTGCAACAAATGCTAAGTGAAATGTTGCATATCCCTTCTGAAGAAGCAGTTCTCACAGAGTACAATTAGAAATGTCAATCTGAAAATGTCAAAATATCTCAAAAATAAACCTCTTGAAACTGCAGAAATTTGTTTCAGCTTACTGCTCAGGAAGTTTTCTGTCAGAAGGCAGCACATTGTCTGCAGTGAAGCGTTTTTGGTTGGACCCCTCTACCCTGCCCTAATTATTATAGGTATTGGAGAGATGATTTTGTTTCAGTTGCTCAAGTCTGAACTTCACCTTCAGAGCCAAGCCTGTAGATTCAGTTCTGTGGGCTCTTGGCTTAGGAAATCAGATTTGTTTCCCTAGAAGTACCTCTAATAGCTGACTACTCATGTCTACAAATATTTGCATGATTAGGAGGTGGATATTGCTTGGGATGGAAGTGAGGAGATAGATCAGTGAATGCCAACCTGCATCAAGGAGGAGCATTGCTGTTTATGGCCTTTCTTTTGAGGCAGTGGGGCTTCCACTCATTTGTTACCTGTGGGAAATACTCATTGGTCACCCATCACAAAGTGTCATGTCCTACAGGACACTTAATTTCTCTCCTACAATATGCTGTTTAAAGGTCACATACCTCCTCTGCCTTGTGTCTTTTGGAGCCAGCTTGCTCCCAAGTTCTTGTATCTGTAACACCCCCATCACAATTTAATTAGTCAAAGTTTCTAGAGGCACAGGTATTTTTTTTCCTTTGGTTGGTTTTTGTCTTTCTTTGGGTTTTTTTGTTTGTTTTCTTTAACCATCACACCATGCACACAAATTCTTTATATGCTCAGGCCAAGTTTGCTTTTCAACTTATGTTTTTGCTTTCAGAGAAGACCAAACCAATCTATTTCTTAAACTCCTTGGAGGAAAAAAAGAGGAAAAAATTGGACACACTGTGTAACTACCTCTGTCTACAGCGAAGTAATTGTTAGTCCATCATCTCCTTGAGACTTCAGAAGGGGACACCAACTGGCCTGGAATAAGCTTGTTAAGTTATTTCAAGATTAGCTTGAATTTCACTTTCCAGTAGGGGCAGGGAAATTCAGAGGTGAGATAGCTTTTGCAGCCAAATGTGTGTAGAAAAACAAATAAAACCAGGAAGTGATTGACATATTAAAACTAACCACAGATATTTAACCTCCATTGTTTCTTAGTAGAAAGATATTTGCAGAAGCAGTTTTCTCTAAAAAAATACTGAACAGTGGAGCTCAGTATATCTTAAGGGAAAATCTGTCCATGTCTCCTGATTATTGCCACATTAATGCAGACATATTAGAAACACTAAAGAGGTGAATACTATTTAGAAAAAGTATCTGAACTGATAAACAGTAGATCTCACTTTTTAATTAGGGACAACTGAGCTAGCCCAACATTTTTACATGCCTTTTGTGAAGTTTAGTTCAAGGTTAGAACTGCTTTATACACTGAATTTACAAAGTGCAGCACTGACACACTTAACTGGATCTTTTAAACAGGATTCTTGAGTTTCATCTTGGAAAAAAAGGAAGAGACACAGACTTGAGGACACAAGCCATCTTCACAAGCAACTGAGCATCAGTGGAGCTTATTTTGGTTGCAATATGGCTTGGTCATCTCTTGTCTATTGTAAGAGACCAGCTTCTCTGGATATGACAGATCAAGGCTGTCATGTCAGACATGACAGATCAAGGCAGATCACTGCACACACATGCAATCCCAACGTGAACTGGAAGTTACTCATCATTCCCCAAGCTCCCAGAACCCTCCTTACAGACAATCTGTGAACAGAAAGGGATGACAACGACTCACCTTCTTGCACATTGCAAATTATCTGCTATTATGAATTACTCCTTCAGGCTCTAAACACCATATTTAATCGTGTGAATCTTCTCACTTCCTGGTTAATAGTGAAGGGCACTGCTGTTTTTACATTTCTCTTTGCAGGCTGGTAAAGCAGTTTATGCCAGATCCTCCTGGAAGAGGAAACTGATACACACTCAAAGTTGTTTTTGTTTTTTTTAAGTTACTGGCACTTGTCAAAGAGTTTTATGCCAGAACATATAAGGAGTATCTCAGCTCAGTGTCATACCTATGCCAACAGACGAAAAATCACTCTACTCTTCCCATAATCACTCTTCAATAATGTTATTGCACAAACAACAGTTACTGTTGAGGCAATAAACTCCTAAGTGTAGACAGAGATAAAATGAACTCAATCATCACCACTAGGACAGAGGGGTGAACCCACCCTGGCTGGACACCAGGTGCCCACCAAAGCTGCTCTGTCACTGCACTCCTTAACTGAACAGGAGAGAGAAAATAGAGCTCAAGGATGACAGGTCAAGGTACAAGCAAAGAGATCACTCAGCAAATACCATCATTTTAGCAGCAAAACATACTTGACTTGGGAAAATTTGGGTTTCAACGTTTGTATTAGCAATTAATACAATCTGTGTTACCGAAACCAGAAGTGGCAAAGAACAATCTGCACTAGCCACTGGACTTTTCACACCCTCCAAGTTGATCAAGACAGTGCTCACTTTCAGAACACACAAAACATTTAGTTGTGTCCTCTGAAAGAAGGGGATGGGGAAGGCAAGTCAACCTGATTTACCAGAACAAAAAAAAAAATAACCCCACATATAAACTGCTTGCTATTAAATGTCCATGTTAATAATGTTAATGTTGTCCACCAGACAACACACTTGACAGTTAACTGCAAGAACATACAATGTCAAGAAAAATGTAATTAATACACAGTGACAACCTTAGCTGGCTGAATGTAGAAGTTTAATGTTATTTGGTTTATTTTTTATTAGTGCTTGACTGATATTTTGGCCCACTTTCAAGATATTTTTCAGACTATCCCTCTGAAAGCATGTACTAGTAAGTCAAGTTGTTACTGAAGGAGATACTCTACTCCAAAACCCCTAAGTTAGGAAGCAAGGGAAGAGGATGGGGTTTAGGTTTCTTATTCTAGGAACTTATTCATGCCCAAATGACAAATCCATCTTATTTTTACAAGTCTTTCCCTCCAAAGAAATAAGTAAATAAGGTCAGTCACTATCATAAAATATTAACCTTCATTATCTCCACTCTCTCAAATTTCTTCTATTTTTAATTTTTTTTAATAAATAGCAAGACACATAATGAAATCTAAACTGCAGAACACATCTATTAAAACATTTACAGTAGTAAATTGAAATGGATTATAATGAAACACATTCTAACCACAAACAAAAAAAAATCTTGTTCACTATTTAAAATCTGAAAGAGTTCACACAGTGAGGCAAAACACAAGTAAAATGTTGAAGCCTCATTTTGCTGATCTAGTGGGTACAGACACATTGGGATGAGGGTAATGCAAATTATAGAAGTTCATCTCAGTTTTCAAAGGAAACCATATGTACAGAGAAAAAAATTAAAGAAAATACCATAGCAATAAATATGAACTGTCTCGAGTTATACAAAATAATGAATGTTGAAGGGGTAAAAAAAAATAATTTTTCAACACATGATGAGAGAATGGTATCACCAGCAGAACTAAAAATAAAAACGAATGTTCTATGACAAAAATAGCCATTTCCAAAACACTGTCAGTATTACATGGTAACATTTAAACTCCACAATAGCAGAGGAAGACACAGTGAAATACCCTTTGTCACCCTCTTCCCTCCAAAATGGAGGGCTGCATTATGTGACAAGACTAAATGGTTTATTCCAAAAATAACCCTGGAAGATATTTAGAAGCCACTTCAGCAATGCATACTTTCAAGACATCAGTAACTTGATGATTTTGGTAATTTTTAGAGATTTGGTCATGAGCTGAGCAGATACCAGAACTGACCTGCAGCGCTGAACAACACTCACTATACCAGATACCTGCACCCAAAATGCAGCAGAACAGGATGATCTGAGAGCCAAAGAAATAATGGAATGGCTGATATATAACGATTTAATGCTTTTAACTCAGTTAACACATAATTAATTACAGCACATACTGCACTTATGGAACTAGACTGTGTTAACACACCCTATGGTAAAACATTGTGTCCTTCTTGAGCTTTGAGCTATATCCATATGGGGCAAAAGACATTTAAGCACCAGAAATAGCTATAATATCCAATATCAGATATTTAGAGACTTCCAGACGGTGTCTGCGATGATTCCAAGTGAGCTTTTGAGTCAAGCAGATGCCTTCAAGGTATACAACCCTTTGGATGGTGTATTCTCACAAGCACACAGTACAGGAGCAGAGCAGAAATCATTCATCACACATGTTGCTGGCCAAAGGGCCTCCCCTCAACCCCAGCTTTTTTCCTGCTTTCCTCAACATCCAGAGGACAAAACCAGAGAGCTGCTGCCAAATAGTTTGGGATGCATCACTAACATGGTCTCCTCTAAAGGAAAGGTAGTGTATTTAGGCATGAAAATTATCCTATTTTAATAGGAGTGAAAGACTTGCTCCTCTCCAAGTTTTCATGTATTTTTTCTTGTTCTATAGAAATATCTTTATATGAAGTATGCAATCACTAAAATTGTACATAGAGCCTTATCTCCTCTCGAGCAACTTTGTAATTAATGCCATTTTATTTTATTTCACTGACATTGGGGCCACAGATCACTGTTAAATCAACTAAAGCTTGTGGTGAGGGGGCTGACACACTGGCACAGGCTGCCTGGAGAAGCTGTGGATGCCCCACCCCTGGAAGTGTTCAAGGCCTGGCTGGATGGAGCTCTGAGTGAGAGGGTGTAGTGAAAGGTGTCCCTGTCCATGGCGGAGGAGTTGGAACGAGATGATCTTTAAGGTCCCTTTCAACTCAAACCACTCCATGATTTTGTGATATTCTGTCTTCATAAAATTGAGCTATCACTCATTTTTATCACCCACAAAATTATTTAAAAAAAAAAAGAAACAAAACCAAACCCCCCAAACTTCTAGTTGCATATTTCTGATTCAGAACACAGCAGAAACATCCTGATGCTCTTGCCAGAAGGTGCTGACATTACCTAAGGGGTCTGCCAAAATGAGCCATCAGAAAGGCACATATTTGAGCTGTGCAGGAGAAGGAGGTCGGTGTCACTTGTATTGTTTGAAATGCAAAAGCAGTTTCAAAAAAGGATTCAATTAGCTCATGCATTTACTGTGAGTAGGAGGTCTCATTGGAGTTGTCAGAGGAAATGCTATTTAATCAACACCATGGCAGTCAAGTGCTTGTCAAACCTACTACTATTTTTCAAAATACAAAATGTTTCATACAGTAATTGATGAAAAATTATACGTAGAGATCTGGCCACTTGAAAATAAATTACAGCATTTGAGCCTTTTCTAGAAGTTTCTGGCAGGAGACATTGTTCCCACACTTACTTTACAAGCCTCCATTTCCACAACATGGAAGAAATGTTTAATATCCCTCTGCCTAAGTATGATTTGGACCATCTACAAGAACATTTAATTACATAATTATGTAATTACACAAGACAGGTATTCATTTAAGCTGTACCATTTTCTCCCTGACTTGCCATACAGCAAAGTGTTCATCATCCAGGAACAGGCTGCCCCCTGGAAGAGTGTCACTCCTGGGGAAATAACACCTGCTGCTGCACTCCACCTCTGAGATCAATCAGTTTTATATTAGGCCATTTTAGCAGCACTGCCTGGTGCCCAGAAGGATTCGACCAGAGTTAGAGTTAAAAGGCTCTAGAGAAGAAAAACACAGGATACATTATGAACAAGATTGAGAGGAAAGTGCGAGAAGTCAGTTCAGGGCTAACACCAAAGCCAGAGCTATAGTTTAGTCTCAAGACCAGCTGCTGGCTTGGCTTTGATGTCTGAGTAACATCAGCCTAGAAAGCCCAGAACTGCCCCCACACTGCTGTGCTGCCCTCCTGAGAGACTGTGCAGTGAAAGTCTCTGAAAGGGCCAGACCACGCACTTAAAGACAGTAGTGGGCCAAGCACCACATGAAAATCTTGCAGAATTCCATCTGACCCAAGCACTGGGAATCAGAAGCTCCACAGATTTATCTGGCACAGCCTCCAGTTTTATCAAATACCTCTACCCACACGTCCAGGAAATTTCTCTTGGGTAACAGAAGAGTAACTTCTTTTTTTTATGAAGTGATGGTCAAGACAGTGAATCAAATCAACAGTATTCAGCAACCCCTAACTACTGCCTTTTGGAAACATCATGGGTTTGTACCACAGAGGGATGTAGATTAGAACTACAGGGAGCAGTGTGGTGGGATACTCCAAGCCTGATGATGTTAAGGAACTGTGAGTGCTTCTCCAGAGGACTAAAACCTCTGCATCAGCTTTCCCCAATAAAGAGCAGGTTCACTTCAGATCAGGGTCAGGTCACAGAACAAAGCACATTCTGGCTTGTGCAGAAGTACATAAAAAATATGATGGATGAAACAGCTTCATAAGCATTTGTGAGCTCCAGCAGGAGCTCTCAGCACAGATAAAGCCCTGCAAGTTCCAAAGGAATTATTCATAAGAGGAACAGACATTCCTACAGCAATAGATGAACAAACCACTAGACCCAAAATCAAACGCTGAAGACTTCTTGCTTTTAAGCTCGATATACTGATTATCAGCTCCCCCTAACTGAGGAGGATTTACAGTGACTTGGCAAACAGCATTAGGAGACTAGAGGTAAACTGATATTTGGGTAACCTGGAACAGAAAAAACTTACAGTATTGGCAATATTGCAGCAAGGTCCTACTCAAAGCAACAAGTAGTTTACTGAAAAAGCTTAGTTTGATTAATAAATCTTTGGAATTATTGCGTCCATGAGAATTCTTTGCTGCCTTCCAGTAAGCTTGGGTTCCAAAAGGTGTTTCTGAGAAACCAAACTTAATTTTTCTTAGCTTTGGAGAGAAAAATTCTGGAGAAAGGCTTTTGAAATCACTGGGTGCTTTGCAGCTACTGCCAGAATTGTCCAAGGAATGCAGACAGTCTCCTTTAATCACATTGAGCTATAAACTGTTATTAAGGCAGCCTGTCCTTCTGCAAAGCATGATTCAAAATTATATATATGCATTCAATGAAGAAATTCTAACTATGCATCTACACACTTAGCACCAGCTTTGTCATTTGGAAAGGAAAGTGCAGTTTATCACTAATTTGGCTCAGAGCCATCCCTGGTATAAATAGAGACTGCAGGATGAAGGGATCCAGAGCAGCCCTGCTGAGCAGGACTTAGGGATACTGCTGGACAGAAAAAACAATCTGAAATGGGGCAGCAACACACACTTGCAGCAGAAAAAGCTGATCTTATCCTGGGCTGCATAAAAAGAGCGGTCAGCAGGTCAAGGAAGGTGGTTCTGCTCTATCCACTCTCATGAGATCCCTCCAACTCCGGGGTCCCCAGTACAAGGCAGACACAGACCTGTGAGTGCAGGTCCAGAGGAGGGGGAAAAACTGTTAGAGGGCTGGAACATCTCTCCTGTGATGAAACACAGATTTTGGGATGTTCAATCTGGAGAAGAGATGGCACCTTACTGCAGAGAAGAGAACTTACTGTAACCTCCCAATAAATAAGAGCTGACAGGGGGCTTGTAAGTAAAAAGAGAGTGACATTTCATCCAAGTCTGTAGTGTCAAAACAAAGGGCAATAGTTTTAGACTGGATTATATGCAACTTAGATTGCTGTAAGGAAGACTTTTTTTGGTTAACACACACAACAAGGAAGGTGAGGTCCTGGCACAGGCTGCCCAGAGAAGCATTTCCCACCCCTGGAAATGTTCAAGGCCAGGCTGGACAGGGCTTTAACAACCCAGCCCAGTAGAAGGTGTCCTGGAACATGGCAGAGGGGTTGGAACAAGCGATCTTTAAGGTCCCTGCCAAACAAAACCGTTCTGTGATTCCATGAACCATCCAACAGTTGACCAGTTTTCAACCAACAAATACCAGAGAGAGTTTTGGACTGGCATTTTTAAGGGTTTTTTCCTCCCCTTCAAAGCTCATTAAATCCCAGGTACTTTGCAAAAGTAGCAGACAAAGAAGTAGTTAGATCTAGAAATGCATGTAGCATTCTGCACCATACAACTGGACAAACAACTAAGCACACTGAGCTTCACTCTCTCAAATGTCATCAATGGAAGTACTTGAAAGCTCAGAATAGTGAGACTGCTTTGTTTGGTACCTTTAAAGAAGTGAACCACCAAGTGTTTATTATCATAACAACCTGTCACCAGAGAACTACACTTATGCAGCCCATGTATATAAGTACAAAATACATATATTTAGCTATATATCAATACAAACATTTTACTTAAAAGCCTGAAAACTCTGGGTTCTCTGAAAGTCTGAAGCATTTGTGGGATAAATCAATGATTAAAAACCTAAATAGCAGATTTAAATACCTGGCTATTGCCACATCTAACCTCTGTGTCTTCACAACTTATATAGACTTCTGCCTCCACTAAGAGCCACAACTTAAGTGGACTTTGTTCCACACATATCACTAACTCTGGAGTCCATTCCACAGACATGGGACTACAGTTTTATTTGAAGGGCTTTTTTCCTTATTGTCAGGTTTCCCATACATCATTAGAAACAAAGAATGTTTGAATCACCCAAGTTATGCTTTTGCTTCTTTATGGTTGTTTGTCATTGTGTTTCAAAGAAGCTCAAATGTAAATTTTGAGAATTGAATACAGCCTATTTTTAGTAGTGCAAAAGGTCCAATGACAATTTTTTTTTCATTTTACTGTTTGTATAAGATGGGCATTCACATTTAATCATATCCAATGATTACCTCAATGAATACAAATGTGTTACATTATCTTTAAATAAATGAATGCCAATATGTTTCAGGGTAACAGAAGTAATTGCATATTGATAACAGTCATTATCATAAGTCATGGTTGCTGGCAGAAAACCCACTTGTATTTTTTAATAAGGTGCAATATTATGGTCTATTTTGAGATGATAGCTTTCCATTTCCCCATACATAATGCAGTATCACTTCAATATAACTGACAGACGCTGGAAATAGATAAAAATTCAGAATGTAAATGTGCAAACTGTAATATTTTAGTCTTTTGAAACCAGGCTGGATAGTCCAAGCACCTCAGCAAAAGTGACATGAAGGAATCAGTACCTGTTGTCAGGCTGTTGTACCTTCCATTCCATTCACCACGGCAGGTAACAACTAGCATGTAAACCCAAATTGATACAACCAGATATTTCAGATTTTTGCATCATAACTTATTGCAGTTTACAAAGTAATCTGAAAGACACTTGAGAAAGAAACACCTCTGCCTCGTTTTTAAGAGGCACAAAACTTTAAATCTAACTTAGATACTCTGGACGGATCTGCTAAAGGACAGCAAGGAAGTTACTACACTCAATCTCAAGACAGGAGGTTCTTGTTCTGCATTGCTGCTCTACTTTATTGCTTTAAAACAGCAGAAAGACAGAATTTGCTAAAACAAGCACACAACTACAGAGTTCTGCAGGGTGGACAGAATATCTCCTGGAAACCATTCAGGCTGGAGATAGATGCTTTTTTGAAAAGCTGCTACAAAATTGAGGGATCTTATCTGGGCAGAGGTTTTAACAGGAGTCTGCAGTGTGCAGATCAGCAAGGTCACTGAAAGATCAAAGTTGAGTGGCTCTACCCCCTACTTGGCAGCTGTGAGGCCATACCTGGAATCTCCGCCTAGTTTTGACTTTCCACACACAAGAAGTGCCAATAATTGGCCCTCAGTGGAGGCAAAACCAGTGTACCTTTAACTTCCCAGTGAAGCAGAAGCTTGAGCTCATGAAGTGTAGAAAGAGACTAAAGATAAAGGTTTTTATTCACCCTGGAGAACAAGAGGCTTGCCCTTAGCAGCCTAAAGCACAACTATAGAAGAACAACACTTTACTCCTCCCCAAGACAGTCAGTGAAAGGAGAAGCAGCAGCAAAGGAACCTCCAGTTGCATACAGACACAGGGGAATTCCACAGTGCGAGGGGATAGACCCGAGCACCACCTGCCCAGAGAGCAATCAGCACCACCAGGGATTTCCAGAACTCCAACAGACTGGACCTGGCTAGAGCAGAGTTTATTTTCTTCACAGCAGCTGATACAGTGCTTTTGTTGCCTAAAAGCAACACTTAAAAGAATCTTTAAGAGTCAATTTGTGAGCTTTAGAAATCAGGCATTCTCTTGTTATGATGCGCTGCATGGTCACAGCACACCAGGTACCCTGGGAACCAGTTCACTGAAGTGCACACCAAGGCATTTTCACCACAGCTTATACAACAGCATTACATGATTATTCATTATTTGTTCCCTGCATTCCTGTTACATATGCATGGCGCTTCCCAACACTTATTAGCATATGTGCATATCCTTATAAAGTTCTGAATGGTCTTCATTGGTCTTCTCCATCTGAAGCCCCCTTCTCTGCTCCCCAGTTCTAAGCGACCACTATGTAAACTTCAAGACAATGCACATGGCTAAAACATAACTGGGTGTTGCCTTGCTGGCTGCCTCAGTTCCTCTCCTCATTGTTTCTTTATATGTCTTGGCTCAGTCATCTCTAATTTCTGGACTGTAAATACTTTCAGTTGTTGTTACAGCTCTAAACCCCGATGTCACTGTGGTTTAGATTTTTGACTAAAAGAGTTCTGGTAATAAGTAACATGGTAGTTTTTGCTGAGCAGCAAAGCCTTTTGTTTGCCACTCTGCCTCACAAGTGACCAGGCTGGAGGGTGTGCAGTAGGCTGGGAGGGGACGCAAAGCATATTTATATGCATTAAATATCTTGCTTTATTTCCTTCTAATTTTCTACTTATGACAGACACTCACAGAAGGAATTGTGTGAGAGATTCAGAAGAAACACAGGTGATCAGAATAGGCAATGTGCTGTGTCGTCCCTTGGGAATACACTGGCACAGACCAAGTCCCATCTCCTGAGGAACACCCACACAAGCACTGTAGGGAGACCATCGCTGATAATTACACATAATTTCACACTATAACTACACAGTAACACTATTTTGTAGCATATTTGTGTCACTTTAATGCAGTCTGGTGTAGGGAAAAGGAAAGTATCAGCTCAAACTTTGCTTAGTCAGACACAGAGAAATAAAATGCTCCAGCACCCAGAGCTGGAGCAGCCAGTGAGCCAAGTCATCATAAAAGCTTTCTCCTCGTGTAAGCAGTGGAGTCTCTGGGGGTAAACAACCCCTGTGTTCTCCTGAACTCCTCTGTGGTGAGGTGTATTTAAATCTGCATTTCTTTCTATGTGATCACTTTGTCAAAATCTCAAACCCGAAGCTTTCTACTCAGCATCCAAAGACCACCATAAAAAAAAAAAGTGCCAAGTATTTTTAAGTATAAGAAAATGCCTCAAAGACACGTCCTGCAAGACCAGCACTGCCTGGGGCATCCCGAGTCATCAGCTGAGCAGGCACGGGTACCACGGGCACTCAACAGTGGCAAGACACCACACCCCACCAGCTCTTCGGGTCACGCACAAGTGAGGTTTTCTATTTTATGGGGTGATTTTTTTCGGGTTTTCTTCCCCCCCTAGGTTTTTTGATTTGGGGTTTCATCTTCGGCCCAGCCGGTCCCGCGGCGCGCGCGGCGCCCGCTCAGCCGGTTGCCCGGCAACCGCGATCTGCCCGG
>VYXB01007574.1:443311-484060 GCA_013397135.1 Pachyramphus minor
CCTGAAACTCTTAAGTTTTGCTAAACCAACCTTGATATGCTTCAAAGCACAAAGCCTTGGGGAAGAGATATGTTTCTGAGAACTGGACAGCAGGAATGCAGAATTCATAGGCTACAAAGACATTTTGCAAAAACCATAGATAAAGAAAAAACTAATCGAGACAACAATTGTATTGAAACCCTCCCTATCTGGGAAAAAGACAACAAAAAGACTGAAAATGTAGACTAAGCATGAGAAACAAGAAATTAATAACCAATATGAGATAGAATACTAGCTGTTCAAGAGAATTACATAAATTATAGCCAATGAACATTACATTATCTGCTAAAAATGCATAAACAGCAAAAAGTTCTGAAAGTGAGGGCACACATTTGGGGAGCGACCCCACACACACCCAGGACCGTGAAAAAAACACTGCCTGCTTTCTTACACCGAAAATAGCACATTAAAGAATTTATCCCAACATTTTAAGCAACAACAGAGCACCACTACGAGTTAAAAGCCCCAGCTAAGTCCTTACCTTCCTCCAGGTTGAACCACTGGTGTTCCCTCGGGGAGGTACTGGTTGCTCCTGCCACGTCCATACCTGCTCTTGCTGCTCCACACTGAGGGCAGGGCAGCCCCACAGCCCAGGTGTGCTGGATGGAACCAGCCCTCGTCAGCAACAGCAGCTATATAAGCACAGTTAATTGGGGCCAGCTGTGATGCTGCACCAGCACCTGCACATTAGCATAGTTAATTGGGTGCAATCAGTGCAAGGCATGTGTTGGGAGAACCTTCTGGAAGGGCAAGAAGGACTTGGGGGACCTCAGCATCAAGTCAGGGCGTTGGCTTTGTAAATGGGGCTCACCTGAGGGCCCAGCTGCCTTGGGTAGCATGTCAGGTGTTGGGGCTTCAGAATGGTTCTGGATTAGTGTGATACGAAGGAAAGTCATCCCTTCCCCTGTGCTTTTCTTGTCCTTCCTGGAAACAATATCTTCTCTTTCTGAGAGTACCAGGAGTCTCATAAAGCCTCCATGATTCCCCACAGACCCAAATTCTCCCCAGTTCCACCTGTAAGATGTGGAAAACACTCCTCTGTTGCTTGTGTAACACATCCATCTAAAAATAAAGCTTCTCCCAGCTTCTTCAGCAACCAGTTGTGACTGAGCATGAGCACTTTAAAATGGATCACTCTATTCATATACTACTTATTTTTAATGGTAGAGGTCTGCTAGTCTTGGTATTAGTGCAAGTATAGCGTGAAGTCAACTTGAAAGTGGGCATGTAAAAATACTGAATTTGTAATATTTTACTGCCTTACAAAAGGCATCTGATTTGGACACGGTACATTTTTGCTGTGAGTAAGCATTTCTATGAATTTCAATACACAGTTTCCCACGGAGCGAATTTTTTACAGCAAGTTGCACATTTCTGAGCTGCACATTGTGTGTGTGTGCTTAGCTAGCACTTTTATGAGCAGCCCAGTTGTGGTTGCTGTCAGGTGTCTTTTTCTGCTGTGTGCTCTTCTTTAACTTCACAGCAAGTATAAAGGTTGCTCTTAGGAGAAAATCACCTTTCCACTGAGAATTAATCTTTTTTTGTGTGCTCTCTATTTCTGGCTTCCACTATTCTGCTGCTGTCAATATCCAGGTTCTGCACAAGGTGACTGAAAAATTGAGTGCCCCTTCCTTTCCTCCTTTCTAGTAATAAAGGATCTACATATGTAATTATTTGTTTATGCTTTTGTGTATTTTTGGTGAATTATTTTTACCTTTTATATGGCTACTCTTCTACAATTTCAGGCTGAAACAGACACGCTGTTAAAACTATCCAGTGGGGACCAAAGAAGTCAGTACTTGTCCGCTCCATATAGATAATTTCCTACCATTTTCAGGGTCCCCAAGATTTAAAAGGATTCTCAGTTAACTGCAGCAGCTCTGAAATTGGACTAAATTGTCATGGATAGTTCAGCGAAGGTCTCTGCTCAGTGAAAGCAAAAAAGGGGAATGAGACTAATGTTGGTAGTATTTATGATGCACTTAGGTACAGTGCTAAAGTTGTCCTCGATATTGATCACTATAGGAAAAGCTATGTGACAAAAGCGGATTAAGGCAGAAAAGGCTATAATTTAAAAAGAAACTTAGAAGATAGGGTTATTAACATTCAACAGGAGACACAGAAGGCAATGTTTTAAAAATAAAAATATTTTAAATATTTCCATGTAGCTCATAATGCTACAGATGTTCCCTCTATCCCTGTACTTATATATAGAAACTATATTATAATGTGAATCATCAAAATAAAATAAATCCTAGTGGGGAGACGGGGGTGGTACAAATAGCAATAATAATGAATTTTCTTCACAGAGGGCTGGTAACTCTGTTACTGAGTGATGTAAATGAGATCAAAATTTAGTCCAAGGTTCTGTTCTCCGTTTCTAAACCAGTTACCTCCCACTGTGGCAGATGTGAATACATATGGGAGAAAGAACAGAACAGATCAGATCCATCTAGTGGGAGGACAGGAACAATGTACATATTGCTCTATTATATGTAACCACAAAGCAAAGTTAGAATTTTCTCATGGAACAGGAGCATATGCATACACGTCATATATGATATACTTGCATTTTTAATAAGCATTACATTTAAAATCATGTAAAGTGATATCACATGAAGATCTGATAAAGGAAGATCAGAAGCTATGTCGTCAGCTATTCTTTAAATCAACACATTCTACTTTACAGCTTTACAGCTAATGTTAGCTTGAGTATTTTTCTATGTTTGAGCTTGCAGTCCTCTAAATATAACTAATAGGAACTGAAGGATTTCTAGTAAGAAATAGAGCAAAGTGAAACTTTTTTATTTCTAATTCTTCACCCTTGCCCTGTCTGTAATCTCCCTCTAAATAGTATTTTTTATTCTTTACAGTGATTGGTGTCTTGGAATGTATTTTGCAAACTGCGTCTGTGATAACCGTTCATTGTGACAGGATTTTGTGGATGTTTCTGTCAAATAGTAAAAAAGTTAGCTTTACAACAAAAGAGCTAAAGTCATGATAGAACATCATCCAGCAAGTTTCTGAATTGTAAAAATATGTGAATTATGTAAAACTAAGTCTTGCCTGAAGGGTGAGAGACAGGAAGCCTTAAAGCAAGTTGACACAGCTTGTGGAGTGACAGACAGACCTTGTTCCTGTGTAGTTTTTAAAATGGTAGGAAATTCCAAAGTGAAAAGCTTAGTTAAGCTGAAAATCACACAGCTCCAAAAATCTGAAGTAAATGTATCCTGGGATGATTTATTTGCTGCTGTGTCCAGCAGCTTGGCAGATGAGAGTCACCCATGTCTGGTCAAAAGCTTAATGTGACATGGGCTTCATGAGCACTTTGACCGAGTATTCCAAGAGTTTTACATATCTATACAAAGCAGAAACAGTAATTCAGCTGCTGAATTGTTTTCTCTCTCTGTTCTATTTTACTGCAGAAGCTGTTCTAAGAAAGGATTTGCTGCTGCCAGAGAAAACTGCTTTCGATGATGAAAAATGCATTAGAACAAATTATTGCTTTGAAATGGGCACAGCCTTGCAGGAAGCAGATGAAGATGTTACGTGACAGTGAAGGGTGTAACCCTTCATGCCCAAGATGATGGAGATGCCCCCATTCTCCTGTGTCGTGCACCAGTTTTGTTCCTGCACCATCAGAACATGGAACTGGCTGGAAGTAAGAGAGAAGTGGCAGAGCTTTCCAAAGACGGTGGAAGTTTTCATCACCATGACAAGAAAACAGGAAAAAGGGAAGGTTGAAGCCCTCTTACAGCTGTCCTCTCACTAGAAAATCTCTGCTTAGGCCCATGTGCTGTTTCACCCACAATTGCCAATGACTAGAGTACAACCAGTGCTACAAACTGTTTAATATTCACCTGAAAAGAGTTATTTACATGCAGCCAGGATAAAACTGTGAGCTGCCGTTCTGACACCCACCACGGAGGTGCTGGCCCTTTTTGCTGTACATTTTATTGAAACAAAAATAAGGAAAAGCCGCACTCTGGATAGTTTCCAGGGCTGCAGTAAACCAGGCAAAAGACAGCTGAAAACAACCCAGAGGACAAGAGTTCATATTTCAGCAAAAAAAGCTCAGAAGCAGTCAAAACCTAGAAACAGAGATGAGGCAAAAAAAAAAAGAAAAATAGAAAATGTAACTAAATCTAGAGCATCTCAGCTCTATGGAAATGAGACTATTTTTTGGAGATGCCTCCAGTCCCTCATGCATATGGTAAATTATTAAAAAAAATAAGACCTGGTATAAAAATTATGTAAAAGAAAAAAAAAAAAAGACAAAACTAAGACCATGGTAATCAGCTATCAAGCATTCACCATCTAGATTTTAGTACAATTCTTTTTATATGTAATATTAAATGCCTAAAAATGGTTGGGTTCAATCATATCTACTTAGGACTAATTTATTTGTCAAGACCCAGCATAATAAATTCTTAGCAGTCCTGGATTAAATGTCCATGTGTCATATTGTTGTCTTCCTGGTTGGCATCAGCTGATACTATTTGCTCAGAAACCTGTCAATACTTTTCAGGGCTGTTAATACCACCTAAATTTAAATTCTTACCTGAACCTCTCTACATTATTTATGCTGTCCAGAGGAAAAGATATAGGACCTCCAAAAGACTCTTCATAGCAAGAACTTTGTTTAACATTGTGGATTGCCTGCTGCAATGTCCTTTCCCTATTAGTCATATGCTAAACTGAGAGGAAATATTCTTTAATTTAGATAGTTTAGCTAGTTGCCAAATGGCAAGAAGGATAAATATCCTAATTTCTCTTCTTTATAAATATTTCCCTCAGGATCTCATTTGATCCTAGGGGTAATTTACTATTTTAAAAGCAGCAGGATTGAGCCTTTAGCAAAAAAAAAAAAAAAAAAAAAAAAAAAAAAAAAAAAAAAAATTGAAAAAAAAAAAAAAAAAAGAAAGCAAAGTTGCAGAGAAAAAGAATATGAGAAGGAATAAAAAAATTAAGATGGCAAATAATCCAGCCACTTTTCTATGTTTGCATTTCAACCACTTCTTATAACTAATTAAATCAGGACATTTGGTTCTATTTTCTGTCCAGATATTGATTTTTTTAATCTCCCCTCTGCAAAATTATCAACTTGAAACAGATTTTTGAAACAAATTTTTGAAACAAATTTTTAAGACTGTAACAAAAAATGTTAACTACAACAAAAAATATCCTACTCTAAAGATACCAATTTGTGCCTTTCTAATTCACTTGGTAAAGAAAATTAGAAATGTTTGAACTTCTTTGGTTCAAGTGAAAAGTGTTGGTTTGGTTTTTGCCATTTCTGAGATTCAGAAGTCTCTAAATCTCACCTCGGGGTCTCTTCCAGTCCATTTCTTCATTATTTCTTGTCACTTTTCCAGTTTCTAATTTTCTACATAAAATTGTATTTTAACTAATAGATATAACATAAAGTGAAGGTTTAAATGCAGTAAGTGCAGACAGCATAAACAAATCCTTTACAATAAGGATAACTGACCTTTCAAACAAGCTCCAATTAACTGCGAAGTGTTCATATCTTTACCTTCAAAGCAGTGCTGGAGGATGTGTGTTATGACAATTGTGACTATTCAAAAAAAAGAAACATAAATTAGGCTGTCCAGTTAGGGTGTTTGACACTTTTAGCACAGAGGTTCAGGGTAAGCATGGAACCCTGTGCTTTACTAAAAGATAGACAAGATGATCTGTGTGTCTTCTCTACAGGTACTTGATTTTTTAGTCATCAAAGCAAATGCTTCAGTCACAAGACACTGCTGAAAATTAGAGTTTGCAGTGCAAGATCCAGCACTGCCTTCTACATCAGCAAAATACATCTATTATTTAAATGTATGTATGTTATGTACATTAATTATGTATATTAGTGTATGTAAGTGTTACCCACTCTACTGTTCTGTAGATTTAACCTCATGTTTGCAAATCCCATTACTGGTGGAGTTCATAATCCCAAAATCACCAAGGACCATGAAGCCTTGCAGTAGAGTAACAGCACAAGACACCATTGCAGAAATAAATAAATATATACTAAGTTGTGCCAGAGAATTTAATAGTTGAAATATACATATATATATATTTGAACTTTTCTAAGGCTTAGGGAAAAAGGGAGCCAGCTGAGCAGAATCTTAGCTGGCATGGATACAGATGGTGCCCCAATTTCCTTAAGGAGACATCAGTGTCTAGTCTGTTGTATCCATTCCCATAAGAATAGAAAAGAGGACAAATATTAAACCCTATTAAAGAAACCCATATGGACCCCCAGAGTGATAAAGTGGTTGGTGAAACAGCACACAGTGTTCCTTCCGTGCGCTGATTCGCAGCACAAATTTCTGTTCACTCTCCTCTTCAGGAGCCAAAACTACTTCTCTTTGTGACTGAAGAGAGTGCACAGAGCAAAACAGTCATGGAAATAGCAATTCAATCACTTGCTGACTGAACAATAATTTAGATAAACAAATGGAGTCTTCAAATGTAGTTTTCCATGGGGAAAAAATGTTTCTCTTAAACACTTATTGAAAGGTCTGGAAAAAAACATTCCTACCAAGGAAATTCTCCCTTACTTCCTTTATGTGCTTCTTACTTACATCTGCAGAGAAGAAGATCTGGACTAGAGATCTGATGAGATCTCTTTCATATGAGATATTTTAATTACTTTACTAGGTATAAAATGTATAACATACTTATATTTTCAAATATTACTTTCATTGACCAAACTTTTCATAGAATATTTATTGCAATTATATTTATAATAGAGATCAAGAGGAAGTAGGAAGCAGACAGAAACACAAGGGGTCAATGGAAAGGGAGAAGATTGAAATCAGTCTCATAGAAGTAAATGTAAGCAGAATAAAATTTGGTTTAGACATCTGATATCTGGCCCATAAAATATGTAAATCAGGAGAGCAGAAGTCCTTTTAGAAAGGCATAAGGTTGTTTCTTTAGACATGAATAGCTCAGTGTGCAAAACAGTGGGTAACAGGGCATATAATTTAAAAATCCTGCTTCCACAACAGATGGCTTTATTTACCCTGTTTAGAAAGTTGACATGGGGGAATCTTCCACTGGAAGCGCAGTTGTGTGTGCTGCAAAATAATCAGATCTGGGTCAAACATCAGACTGCCCCAATACTTAGTGCCAGGGTTTATGTAAGATTGTCACAATCTGTCCAAAGCAGAAAAAGATCCAAATGATAAATGTATTTAGTGTGTGATGTTTTCCCTCCTAAAATAATTGTGACTGTGTCTCAACTGGAACATCCATAAGGGAACAGATCTCCAGTGCTGCTTTTTTCCACTCACTCCAGTGCTTGCAGTGTGGCTGCTGCAACACCTTTTCTTGCCATAAAGACCTGTAACCATTCAAGACTCTTCCAGTTTCCTTGCCAGTGAATGTCTAAGAAGGTAGCAAGTGATTTTTCCCTCTCCCTTGTTTTTATGGCCAAGAACACTGCCTGACCAGAGGGAAGGTAAAAGGTGCTGTAGCACAAGGGCATCCAAACAAGTAATCAAAAGGAGAGGCTCGGGGGTTATGGCTTGATTAACTGTAAATTCTGCAGTGCTGCTGCAACAACAGCAACAAAAACTCATATGCCTTTTTTCTTTTTAATTGCAGCGCTAATTTCTGTGTTTGATTCTCCCCTTTTTCTCATACCGAAAGTTGGGTGACTCGCTGATTTTCACACTGCTGTCTGTCCAAGCTGTGCCTGGCTCCACCGAACGAGCCTGATGTTTTGGCTCCAGCAAACCCAGTGGCAAGCTGGCTGCAGAGAGGGAAGGATTTCACGTGTTCACAGCAGATGTTGTAAGTTGCCTCGAGGGCATTCTCGCTGCAAAAACAAGAGAATATGACAGAGTGTCCCATGTCTAACACGCAGAATGATCGGGTGGAAGCTTCTTCTGGAGTTTCAACGTGCTGGGGAGATATTTTGCAACATATCAATGCCAGAAGTTGCTACTCCAACACTTTCCATAATGATTTGCAAGGAAAGAGCTCTAGAAGCTGGGGAAAAGTATGAGTTGGATTGCGTGTTATTCAACATCAGTGAATTCATGCGAAGTATCAGTTTGGAGAACTTGTGTCCTTATTTGGTGGTGATAGGTTTTTGAGATAATTGATAACTGCTAAAGCAGAATAGTCCTTTTCTTCTTTAAAATCTTGGGTATAGCATAAATTTCTTTTTAGGAAGCCTTGGGGGGTCACAAACAAATATTAATTTTCTTATGAGGAAATTAAAAAAAAAAAAAGGCAGAAAAATCAATTATGGATATTCCAGAAAAATTGCTTTGTATTTGTCTCCCTCAAAACAATGGATGAAATTGGAGGGAGTAGGCAGGAAGGAGGGGGAATAAAGCAAAGAAGGGGATGCTATTTTTTCACATCTCTAACAATACCACTTATTTTGCTTCGGAATTTTTTCTTGGCCTCTCTTTTGTCTCCTCAAGGAAGTGAAGTTACTCAAATTGCTCCTGCATGTGTTTTTTTCTATTAATACCACTTGCAAGCAGCTTTCCTGCAGAGTTCAACTCTGTGTCTTTCCTCAGCCACATCTGCCAACTGCTCGAAAGCATATGTGCAAAATCAGTGACATTGAAGAAAGGCAGAGCACTGACACCACCTCAATCCCCCTGACGCAGGCCCTGTGGGCAGGGCACGGTGCAGCAGTGACCCTTCTCCCACCAGTGGTCCCTGGGAAGGGCAGTCTGCCAGGCAGGGAGAGCTTGTCATGGCACCTGGGCAGTCTGAAAGCACCTCTGCATGTCGGGGTCTGTGATCGTAGGCTCAGACAAGGACTGCACAGGAGAGTGGAAATTTCTGCTTTGGGGGCAGTTTGAGTGTGTTCAAAAAAATGAATCACTGTGATTATGAAAATAGTCACAGAAATGACCATCTTCTGACCCCTGTGAAGCCCACTAGGTTTGTTTAGAGCATTAACCCCCATGGTGTACCCAGGCCTTCCTAGTTACTAGATACTGACCATTGCTACAGTGATAGCAAAGTCTAACTAAGTCCTACCAAGAGAGAGATTATTCTCATTAGTTCTGTTTGAAAATCCATCTGCTCCTGATTTCCCAGGTCATTTCTGGATAATGATAAATAATAAGAGGTTCAGTATAATCTCGTTGTCAATAGGGCTTTTTTTTTCAAAAGTATAGATTTTTGTTAGACTTTGGCATTGTTCCAATGGACCTAAAAATTCACAAGACATTTTAGTGACTTAAAAATCACTAAACTAACATCTGAAAGAGTCCTGTGGGAGTTGTTTGATGGTTTAAGTTGTGCTGATAGTGATGGATAACTACTTCAGGCACCGGGCCTTCCAGAGTGAATTATCACTCTCTCGGAAAAGTCAGGGATTGCGGAAGGTGAGTGTGGCAAGTCGGGTCCCTGTGAAGGAGTTCAGCCCTCCTCGGTGGACACACAGCCTCCTGGAGGGTGTGGCAAGTCCCATCCTCTCTGCTGGGACTTTCCTTCAAAGAACAGCATCTTGCTTTGCTGGGACCTGGCACTGACCTGTTCCTTAGACATCAAAACAGGCAGATATTTTTGGGCCAATGCAGTCAGTCCTACCAGCAACAGCCACCTAAGGCACAGAACTTGAGTTGTCTGTGTGCTGAAGGGATGTGACACCAAACACGTCTGCCTGTAATTAGGGAGATATAGAGACTGAGAGTTGTGGGGTTTTTTAGTTTAACACATCATTAACAAGGAACAAGCTTTGATTTGAAAGAAAAAGAGAGAAGACAAACATTAAAATTGTTTTCAATCATTTAAGTTACATAGTTCTCACTCCAGAAGCTTTGATCATGTATAATCCTGTTGAAAGGCTGACTTGCAATCAGCCTCACATACATTATGTTGCAATGCTGTGGCACTAGTGCATGACAGAAATTTATTTTCTATTAATTCATTCTTTGCTGGAAATATAAACACTCTATATGCTTAACAGCCCAAAAAATGAATGTTATTGCTTTTTAAAATTGCCCTTTAATGAGAATTTTGCTTGCTATTAAAAAAAATCTCAGTGCCTGAGGACCATCTTTCAAACGCTGACACACCTATTTTCAACACCAACAGTGTTGAACAATCAAAACAAAATCATCCCAGACACTGCTTTTTGTAAAAGCAACCATGTTTTTTAACTGATGAAAATAGATGTTTACAGCATCTGTGAACCAGGACTGATTTTAAAGCAGCTTTTCACTGAGCTTATGAACGTTTTCACATCCGCTCCACTGCAGGCTGTGCAAAAATATCTATGGAACAGTTATTTTCTAAAGAAAAGGTCTGTTTTTCTAAAAAGGCTGGTTTTAAGGTGACAAAAAAAAAAAAAAGGTAGGAAAGTCTGCATTGAAGTGAGTCATAGAATCCATGCAAATACTCATGAAGTGAAAGGCACAGATAGATATTTCTTTGCTTTCTCTCCTGAACTTGCGTGGGGTCTGATGTCCTGCAGCTGGAATTCTCAGCTGGAATTAAGGATGGCCATCCTTCCAAAAGATCAGGACCGCTCACTCTCATCACAGACCTGATGAACCAGCATCATCTCCTTGCCCAACAGCCCACACAGACAGCAGGGAGACCATCACTGGATGCAAAGCAAAGGGAAGAGAAGTTGGAAAACACCCAGCAGGTCGCACGTGCCGTTAGCGCGGTGGTCCGTGTGTGTGCAACACTGACAGGGCTGGGCAGAGCTGCCAGCACCTGCAGCAAGAAGCACTTCCTCAGGCAGGGATCCTCTGACTGCAGCAGAGGGCTGAACACACCCCGGTGTGTGGGAAAGGCTCCTGCAAATCCCAGTCACGGCCAGCGCTCCCGGCTCTGCCAGCAAAGAGGAGATATTTGTGAGAGCTGCTGCACACTAACAAAGCACCTCAATCAGTAACAACCAACAGCACAACTGTGCACTGCAAAGAAAGAATGGAGTTCACACTGCTATCAGTTTTACAGAATGTTAACTAAACCTGGATTATCCTACCTGGAGTTTTTCATGTAGACTTGTGAGAGCAAGAGCTTCATGCAGTCAGGATCTGAAAGGAAATAGTTACCCAGACATGTTGATACAAATCTTGTGTTTCAGGATTAAAAACCCTTCTTCCCAGTTTTGCAAACTTAAAGCATTACAGGAGAAACAGAACAATTCCTTATCTTACTTTCATACATAAGTAAGGACTTCTCATAGCTTCTGGTGACTGATATTATATACCTGTGGAAGCTGGATTTAAAGCTTAGTGTGCTTTGAATATTACATTTTTTTTTTCTTCCTATTTTCTACTTTCTTCTTCATCCTGTGCTAGGAGACAGGAGGTGGGGGAGGGAATCCTTTCAGCTTATTCTATCAGTAAATGCTAAACTGCAAGGTGTTTTGGGAAATTCTAGACACACAGAACGTAGCACTGTTGCTAATGAAGGAAAATGACCTTTTGGATATTGAAAGATGCAGGATTATTGTATGTAGCAAAAGTGCAAAAGAAAACATTTCCTCAAACTTCCAGGTTTAGTGTCTGCTTTTTCTTATCTCCTTATGGATCTACATTAAATTCTTTGGCTTACTACTTAATGTTAGTCCTGTCTATAGCTAAGTGGGTAATTTTTAACTGCCACTGTTAATATAAAGAACATTTCCCTATTCATGGCAGTGGGGTTGGAACCAGATGACCTTTTGGATCCCTTTCAACCCAAACCTCTCTACCGTTCTATGTGAAAAAAAAAAAAGGGTTTACTAAATTAATAGTTCTGGTTTTTTCCATCATATTGGGGAAAGAAATAATATGCACATGAGCACACTCAAATATTAACTGTGAATAATCTTCATCAGAAATCGTATTTTCGTTATATTCCAGTAGGATACAGAAATGCCACATCTAAAAATATTTCATTTTGTTCTTCTGATGTCCCATGGTGGTGTTCTGAGAGGGAGCTAGAGAGCTATAGGCAGTTCTGGGTGTTTTTGTAATTGTTCCATTCTAATTCTATGCTAAAATGGAAAAAAAATGAAAGTAGGACAGAAATTAAATTTAGGGAAAAAAGAGTTTACCTCCACTCCATTGTTAGTGATGTTTGTTCACATCACAAAACCTCCTTTCCTGTAGTTAATTGTGATGAGGGGGTGGGGGGTGAGGGATAAAAAAAATCTCTGCATTTATCACCTGATAATACATTTTAGCCATTTGGCAGCATATTAGGATACTTTTCTTTTCCCCAGACATTTGTATTTGTTTTGTAACAAAGCTTTCTTTTCTTAAATCAACACTGGGAAAAAGAACAGGAATTAAACATTTTTTGAAACTTACTTGTCTTAAATGAAAAACAATCCGTTCGAGAAATAAATATTTTTCAGGAAAATGTATCCTCTTCTTTCCTTCTCCCAAAATCTGCTGATGGGATTGTACAGTAACCAATTACTGCTCACAAGAAAAGAAAATATTTTTTTATTTTGGTTGTTTGTCTGAAAGAGGAAGCTGACCAAAAAAAAAAAATAAAAAAAAGTGATATTAAAGGAAACAATGCTTTCTATATTATTTATACAGAAAATAAATTGGAAAGTAATCCACCATAAAACTGTGCTGCTTTATTACCAAAAAGTTCACCGACACTGCATTTGTAATGACTCATCCAGGGTTTTTGCATAGCCAGGGAAGTTTTACAGGAAACATCTAATAATGTACCTACTGGAGATGCACAGGTATAATTTAGGAAACCCTATATATTGCCAGCACACTGCTGAGAATAGCAGAAAGAAATACTTCCTTCCCTGCTTTAATTTCCAGCATATCTGTTTGTACGAACTGTACACTACTTCATTATGGATAAATACATATTTTTTCCCCCTACAGGCAATCACCACATAACAGATAGAGGCTGCAGACCTTAACTATACATAAATAAATACTCCCATAAGGGCTTGCTACTGAGACTGTATTTTCTGATATTCAAAATTCATTCTCCTGCTCTTTTGTTCAATCTCCAATTTTCAGTCTGCACCTAAAAATACAGGACAAGGAACCAAGACAGACCCTCAGACATTAGGAAACCCATATATGCCCACAGTATATAGAATTAATGGCTCAGAAGGTCACTAGGAAAGTGTCCAGTCAGGATTTGATACCAATCCATGTCTATTAGGCATGAATTGGAACTTCAGGGTAACCTTTGTTACTGCACTGCTTGATATTTTGTCCTCAATACCACAAGGCCAGTTCAAAAACTGAACCAAAAAATAAATCAGTTCAATCTGAAGCAAATATATACGATCCATTTTCCTTGTTTAAGCAAAAAGGTCGCTTGCACACAAAATATTCTGACTGATCTGCAACAAAGCAGGCTGCTCTCAAGGACTGGAGTGTAAGACTAGATTGCACAAAACAGCACACTGGGGGTGCCTATTGCTCCACTCTCCACCAAGCCAAGAATTTTATTGTATTTCAATGGAAAACTGTTGTTCTGCACATTGTCCAATTCTGACCATAAATTAGTGTATGATGTAAACTGGTGGCATCAGAGGGGGAAGACAAGCCCTGCATGAAAAGGGTTACAATTACTTTCCTCGTCTGCTATACTGGTGTGTGAAATAAAGATGAAGTACCAATTATAAATGACTTAAAAGTCTGAAAGCATGAGGAGGAATAGGCCTCCCTGGTACCTGGGGCCCTGTTTCTAAGGGTAAGGAAATTGAAATCTGTCTGCTGAGCTCTGTCCTCATAACCTGTCTAATAGTATCCTGTAGCACTGTGAAGAGGTACAGATGGTAATAAGCTGGAACCTCAGATTAAAAATATGTACAATATGAGGAAAGACTACACAAATTGAAATGCCATCATTTTAAAATTATCTGAGGAGGAAGGCAGTGGTGTAATTGAAGTACTTACATTTTTGAATAGGATAAATGAGGTCAACTCAAGTTGCTATGTGCACTGCAAAAAGGAAAAAAAAAAAGGAATTTAATTGTTAGTTAAATAAAAAATAAACTTGGAGCAGATGTTTCTAACTACTTTCTCATGTACAGAATTATAGTGAAAATGTAGCTGTATGAAACACAGAAAAAAATTACTAGCTCATTCAAGAAAGATCTAAAAAGAAAACACACAGGCAACAGGCTACAGAAAGAACCTGGAAGTGTTATTTTTAGATGATTGAATTACAGCCATTAAAAAAGTGTTTTTTCCAGTTCTCACTCTGCCTTTATTTTCCGTAAACTAATAACCTACATTCTGGTGGAAATAAAACTGTATTGCACATTTGCCTCCAAAAACAGGTGAAAAATGTCTGCTCAGTCACACCAATAAATCCAGGCTCTCGGTATCCCAGCTCTAGTAACCGTCTGTGAGAGCAGGTGTTTGTTTCAAGCATTCCTGTTTATTTTACACTCAAGTCATTTTATGCCATTAATGCCCACTTATAAAGATGGAGAAGACTAGATACAGCCTTCTCCTGAAGTGATGGTAGTTTTCATGGAACAGTGTAATTTTCAGTACAGAGGAAAGAACAAATCAGTGCTTTAATGACAGAGTAGATATTGAGATGACACACAGCAGGTCAGCAAAACCTGCCTGGATTTCAAAAGAACAGACTGAGATTTTAAGAGTAGAATGAACTTTCCTTGACTTATCCGCTGTCCTTGCACAACACATCAAGAAATGCTCCCTTTGGTCCACAGACCCCACTTTGTACCTCTAGTACCAACAGAAACACTAAACAACCAACTCAGCAAATACTAAACAACATCAAACACCATTCAACAACCATTTTCCACTTAACCAGGAGTCAGCCCTTACCATGCAATGAGGTCATGCAAGAGCAGAAGCAACGCCAACCACATCTGCTTTACGTAACTCACTTCAGATCTTTCGCAAGGTCAGGAATTTCGCCAGTCAGACGTCACAGAGTGGATGGTGGTGATTTTTCCAGGAGTTTGAGCCCTATGATCCAGACACCCAATGCAGTAGCATTGTCTCTGTCATCATTGGCCTTCCATACCGTATCCAGCGCCGCTGAAATACAGAGAACTTTCAAACGACAGCTGATTCCCTGGAGTCCTTCTCTGAAAAGGCCTCCTCTTTCCCAAGATTACTGATGATATTTTTGACATGCAGAACACTTGGCATACATGTAATGCATACATTAGTATCCATGCCAAAAGAAAAAGTCAAACTATTCATTTGAAAACTCAGTTCTTAAACTTTCCAGTTTCCCCTAAGAGATGCAAGTCAAGATGTTCTGTTGCCTGAAGGAGATCAAGAGCATCGCTGTGATTCCTTTATTTTATTCCTCTAAACAGTTCCTACCTGGCGTGTCCTAAAAGTCATTTCAAACTGAACCTGAATACCCAAAAGGCAGAGCTGAATTTCTGTGCCAGAGAGCTGTGCTCAGGCCATGCCCCTGAGCACTACTGACCAGATTCCTAAGGCAGCTCCCATGTCAGCAGAAGGCCACTATTGCTTCAGCATATGATTGATACCTGCCTCAGAACGTTTCACCATAGCACTGTAGAGTCTCCACCCTTGGAGATACTCAAAAGCCATCTGGAGGTGGAGAGCTTGAGAGGGGGTTGGAGAAGGTGACCTCCAGAGATGCCTTCAGCCTCCAGCATTCTGGATAGTATAACTATCAAAGGCTTGATAGGCTTTAGTCATCTACATGAAGCACTTTTTACTGGATTTGAACATATAGACTGTAGGTTTCTTCCTTTATCAGGCCTTAACCTGTGTCTTTCTTCTCCATTTGAATCTTCAGGATTGCACTCCTGCTGTCTGGGTTGTATGAATGAAACTATCAAGCACACAGAGACCATTTCAAGTTTAAGATTCCCCGTATGGAGCTTGGTACACTTGAGTCCTTGAGTGGCAATTTTCAAGTCATTATTCTGATGGATATTATTCTTCAGGTTTCTTTGTGGTAATTTTTTTATGTGTAAGTGATTTCCCCTTTATTTACTATATTATGTTGTGAGATGCTAAGAACAGCAGGAAGCCAAAAAAGAATAAAGTTCCAGTGGTACTTCTGCCTGCAATTGAAGAAGCTGTTTATGTGCCATCTGACCCTGAAATGGGGTCTTTTCTATCTTATATTACACAGTCCTATGGGAACTGGAAGGGTGAAAGCAGGAGGCAACTTCAAAAAAGAAAAGATTTAGGATTTTCAGGGCAGGGTTTATCGCTTTGTTCTACACCATTAATTACACATATCATGCATCTGATCTGACAGTTTTCTAGTGCTTTGTAGCTTAGGTGAATCTTTTCTCTGGGGGGAAGGAAAGAGAAATTAAAAACTTGTTAAAACACAGGAGGAGACATCCCTTGTCAGGATTTTTTTTTTTTTTTTTTTTAAGTCTATACAGTTGCTGACCACAACTTTCAAAGCAAAAATTTGTGTCTAAAACACATATACTTAAATTCACACTTCAGAAACGTAAATGAGAAGGTTGATACAATGCCAAGCAGCCAGGAATCCCAGAAATGCCAGAGAACTGCTGAATGCAGTGCAGGATGAAAAACCAAGCCAGCAAACTGCAGATAGTACATTTTCAGGTTTTCACAAAGATACAGTTGCTGAAAACTCTCAGATTAGTTGGAGACTAGAGCTGTGCTTATCCTAGGGGAGGAAAAGGAAAATGCATAATTTAAATTCAGCTGCTAAAATTGAGGCCTAGGAAAACTTGCTTCCCACCTAACTCTCAATCTAAGATTTGGAACTTTACCTGTAAAATGTCTGTAACATTTGTTCCTACCATTTCTGCTGAGCTCAGGTCTCCAAAGGCCTAATTCCTTTACTATGCTTATGAAATTTATATGCATTTACATGCCCCATTTATATGTACATTGCTTCAGTGTACACCAGAATAATATCACACCGGGCTAGGGAACACAGACCAGTGCACACCTACTTCTTAAAAATCAGATCTGACTATTAAAAGAAAAGTCAGTCTTAGCTGATCACCTCCTTATCCCCCCTCTCCCCCTCCCTGCAGCCTGCCTTTGCTGGGTGCCCATCCCTCAGAACCAGACCTGTCAGTCCCCCAGGCAGGCACTATGTTACACCTCCTGCTTCCCTCCCCACCCAACCAGTGGAATTACGTGGCTCTGTGATTTTGGTGACAGAGTGGCTGTGGGCTTTGGATGCTTTGTTTGGTTTAGGACCTTACAACTGAGCAGACTTTACTGTTAGGACCTGGCTGAGCACCTTCCTAGCACATCACGGAATGGTCCTGTCTCAGCCAGTTTTGAGTTTAGTGATTTATGGGAGAGATTTTAGGCTTCCCAAATGCACCACCTATTAACAGGCAGCTTGACAACCAGTGCATCCCCCTCGCCCGTGCTCCACCACAGCCCAAGAACAGCGTGGAAGCTGCCGAGCCCAAAGCCCGGGTTTGCCGAGCGCAGGGGTTCACACGGGCAGCAGTCACTCCTCATAAGATTTCCACCTCTTCCCTGCGCCCTGAAGCCTTGTCTTTGGAACATCTAACGCCAGCCTTCTGTGGCTGAGCCTCGCTGTATTTAACAAGTAGCTTTTGTTTCAGCAGCTTCTCTGCTAATCTCACGCCGGGGTGCGATCGCTGCTGACGAGGTGAGCCCCGTCGTGGAGCTGCTGCTGCAGAGGACCTTCGGCTTAAATGAGAGTGACAGCACTTCAGCGAGGCCCAACGTACATTCTTTGACAGAACATAGATTCACAAACAGAAGTAATTCTTGCTGCTGTCATAAAACGCTGTTGTTTTGTTTTTTTTTTTTCAAATGTCAGCACCATATGGCCCCGTCGCCGGTAGAGCAACTGCTACCACCATCTACTGGCAAACGCATAGAAGTGAGAGGAGAGAGGGAGTTTCTTGCCTTGGAGTGGATCTCACCCGAAAAAAAAAAAAAAAAAAGAAGAAAAAAAAAGAAATATATAGTATATGATCATCTTTCAGATGTACACTAGGCAGTGCCACACTAATGACAGCTCTCCAGTCGTACTGGTAGGGAAGAGCCTGAAGAATGAGTTTCCAGGTAAAGCCTGTTCTTTCCCTGCAGCCCACAGATGGTACTTTACTGTTCAGTTCTGCCTTACAGCAAGAGAAAGCCTGGCTGTTCTGCTCTCTGCTCCACTTTGACTGGGAAAACAGCACCGGGAGAGCAGCAAGGGCATTGCACCTGAGTGCTAGAAACACAGAGTTCCGAGAGAAGACTTGTGTATCTTAGAGGAATTCAGATCAGATGGAGCTGTGTCAACGTTACAAAGTAACTGGGAATTAGAAAGGAATTTTAAAAAGAAAAGACTGTGCTATAGTACTATGATTCACTGAAAGTCTAATCCAAATATTATCAAATAAGAACACCTTCTTTTACACTCTGTTGGGAATTAAAGCAAGCACTAAGCAGAGTGTATTGAAAGGGAAGGTTGATACTTCACAAAAACTTTTCTAGTTTACCTGTAAAACTGTCTTTCCTCAGAAGGATGATTGTATAGTTGACTTAGGGATATTAAACACAGATTCCTGGGGGATTTTTAAACTTTAACATTATTCAAGTCTAAAGGAACATGCAGGAAAATAACATCTTATTTTAGGAAATTGCAGCGTTTTTCACTGACACTGATTGACAGTTAATTGAAGGTCTTGAATTAGGTTCTAACATCAGGTGAATAAATAATGCTCTTGTATTCAATCCTTTTTGGTTGTGTTCTCTGCATAAATCAAGTTCAGAAGAGGTCTTAGCTAAGACACTTAATTCCAATTCTTTTACTTAACAGATCAAAATGATTTTATGCTCATTTATAGATTATCACAAGGGATTATAAAGAAATACACCAACACCTATGTCAGAATCAGGTATTCAGACTCACAACCAGACAAATCAGGACATGCTGAAGTACCAAACCTCTCACCCCATGTTTCTTCCTGAGCAGTGCATGGGTCATATCTGCTCTAACCTAAAGGACAAATGACAGTCCAGATCTGGCCTTCTACATAAATGTGAGGATGACTGACAACCAGTCAATCTCTTGGAGAGACTATTCTGTTTGAGGCAGTAGTCATCAACTTTCAGGCTTCCAGACAGTGATGCTGATTCATTATCACTTAAATCTTCACAGCCTCTGCTATCCTTTACTGGATAGAGGGCAGAAACTATAGCTGAATGCCAAGCAGTAGGAACTGGTACAAACATGATGTAACACAGTGAAGTCCTGAGCCAGGATCTGTTGAACCAGCCAAATTGCATCCCAGTGAACTATTTGAAACCATAAAACCATCAGTTCTGATAAGTTGTACTCTGCATCAGTGCCCAACACCAAGTACTGCCAAGTCGTCTTACTATATTTCACTTAAAGTAACCCAGGCATTTGGAAGCTTCCAGAGTCAGCACAGATCCCCTCTGCCTATTTCCATCAGCTGCAAAAACACCAGTGCTCCCACAATTCACTGCATTCCTTGAGAGGTTGTGATACTTTCCATAAATGTTACCCAAAAAGTGGTGATCCAGACCAAGTTCTGCATAGTCGCAGGACACAGCCCCTTACTCACCATTCTGCTTCACTCAGGACGATTTTTTCTTCCCTGAAGTGACAGGTTTGTTGAAGAAACCCACCCTCAGGTGAGAGCTATAACAGCTGTTGCTTTAGGACTCGTGATGAAACAACCACTCTGAGATACAAATATCAGTGAGATCCAGGCTTACATTTGGAGAGTTCACCAGTAAAACAATATAAAAGGCTGCAGAGCCTGTGTTGTGAAGTATCTGCTGCTTCTGCCTCACCCCCTTTGCTCCACCAACCCTTCCTGGATTGCCAGTGGCTCTTGAGTCTCATCCTGACAGCTTTATAACCAGCCTGAGTTTGGTCAGTGCTCCCACACAAAGGTACAACAACCTTGCTCCACGTCTGCCTCACTTCTTTTTCCCTTCACCAAATATCAGCAATCCTCTCCTCTCTTCCAGGCTCCCTTCCCTGACACCTCCTGGGGGCACTACCTCTGTTTTAGGCCACAGCCACTGGGGCTTATGGATGAATCCTCACTTAAAAGAAAATCTTTAAACTTTCTTTGACCAACACATACAACTGACCTGTTTCTTCCCATGCCAGAGGGCAAAATACCACCTTGTTACAGTTCTGACAGTTCTCCAGGAAGTATCTGAGAAGTAACAACACAAAAAAAAGTAAAATAGTTTGTCAGAGCCTCTCTGCACCAAAAAAATGCAATTTCTCTAATGTTTTGTAGTTCGTTTATTTTGCAGTTAACGTTAGAAAACAAAGTAAATAATTCTGGCTTTTTCTCCCTTTTCCACTTCCTTTTACAAGGCCGTTGCAAACAGTGTCATTTCTTGATAATACCTGTTACTTTGCTTTAATATTTTTGGCTTTTCACATGGTCAGGTATTCCAAGGAACATTGTTTCTCTGCATGGGAAAGCCTAGAGAGCCCAAACATTTTATTTGGTTGCTTCACCTATCCTTAAAAGCTAATGGGTTTTTGTTCTTTCTCCAAGCCCTACCCTCTGGATTTTAATCATCTGTGACTGCAGGAAGGTATTTCATGGTAAAAGCAAAGGCAGGGTTATAGCCTTGATTCTCTGTCACAATTATGTGACTTCCCATATGTCCTATTTCTGGGCTTAATTCCGACCATATAAATCCTGTCAGATGCTGCAGGTGGACGGTGTCTCCATCACTATTTTATGAAGACACTCAGCTCACCATGGATTTGAGCTGTGTTGGTGCCAACAGCTCCCAGCTGGGTGAGAGAACAGAACTGAGATCTCTGTGCTTGTATCTTCTTTAATAAAGAAAATTGGGAGGCATTGAAAGCACCTAAATACTTATAAATCCATCAACATTCAGGTGTTGAAGTCTTCTTTTCTAAGGTGACTTGGGCTTTAGATGCCTAGTCACTACACCGTGTGTTAAGTCAGTAGGACTTACACCCCCCTGAGCATTTTATGCAGCAACTGTTTCTTCTATTGCAGCAGTGCAGCAATGTTTATTAATTACTCCAAGAGCCTTAGATGAAAGGACTTGTAAATGTGGAATACACTATTAACTCTCATTAATTCATTTCATAAACTACCTCAATGACCCCCTCCTGATGTCCTTAAGTTGCTGGCTGCATCTGGAGCTGTTTCCAGCTACAGCTGAGATGAGCATTAGACAAAATGCCAATTTTAATAACCTGGCTATGAAAGGGAAGGAATGGGCTGTTCACAGCATTTTTATTTGCTATTATTATGTATTTTTATAAATCCTGTAAACATTAATGAACAAGCAAATGTTGACTGTCAGGCTGCCTTTTTTCTGATTAATTTCCTCATATTAAGCTATGATCCTCTACATTTCCCTTCAAACCTTGTTGCCTGAACTATTCATTAATATTCCAACTAAAAAAAATTCTTCAGTTAAACTCTTCTTCATCTTTATAGCTCCTTTAAGTATCTAAAGAGTGCTGTACATGTACCAGAGAAGCAACTTCCCTAGAGCAAACAGGAATCCCTATTCATTTGCTATGAAGCAGAAAAGGTCATTTTAAAATGAATGGATGAAATAAACCCAACAGAAATAGTGCTATATGGTTCCAGTGTGATTCACCAGTTGCAGCTGCTTTAAAAACATCCTCTTCTTTAAAACATGCTTTTTTTTCTTCAAGCAAAATAATCCCTAAATCTTGAGGGTAAGATTATCCACTCATTTGATGTAAAAGAAAACAGTTCACTGCAATCAGCTTTCTTCATCTCGCTAATGAACAAGTCAAATTCATTTCAGGAACGGATTTAGAGTTCCTCATGATGTGACATTCCCTGGAATGCTATTAATGCTTTGTGCTGCACAAACGGTGTTCGTTTGGAGCCACCTCTACACTGCTCAGAGCACTTAAAGTGATTACATAGTAGGTGTGTTTATATATAGTATGTAATCATCTCAAATGCTGGGATTGCAGTGTGAATAGGTAATAAGAAGTAAACTCTACTTTTGATTACATAGGCCTGTGATTAATTGTTTGAACTTTGGTAAATGAAAAAAAGACTTAATTAATTAAAAAAACCCACAACCTACCAAACCCAGCAACTCCCGAAAATGGACTGTTATTATTTAAGGTTAATATATATTTTATGGAGTTTATGTGCAGAGTGTTGCACTTTTTTGGGTTTTGTTTCATTTTTTATTCAATTTAGTTTATTACTTTATTCATTGATTTCCCATAATAATGCTTGTGCTTATATACTGCCTTTCAGCTGGGGCTCATAAAGTATTTTACAAACATTAATATATTTTTCTCGCACATTTTATTTACATTCCCCTTCTAATGAAACTATCACAGACTAACTGTATATAAATTACACTGAGGGAGCAAGAGAACTAGCAGGCAAAGCATGCACCAGACAAAAAAAAAATAAAAATAAAAGTTTCTGGAACAAAAGCCCAAAATGCCACATCCCAGGTGGCTGTTCTGACTCCTGGTCTGCCCTCTCCAAAGAGAAATAGGAGTGTGGACAGTGTGGCTGCTTTGGGGCTGAGCCAGCTATACAGTGAACACTCAGACACTGGGTTAACCTGTTCTTCAAAATTTCCACTTACAGAGATTGGCTGTGGAGAGCACAGACTCTGTTCTCACACTGAACTACCTGAGCTGTTGGAAACTTTTTCTTAATATGTAATCTAAATCAGTTGCTTCAGGTTTAGCTCATTTCTTCATGTCCCATTCACCCGGACATGGAGAAAAATTGTTCCCTATCTCTCCAGCAGTCTCAGAATTTCAAGTTGGAAGGCAATTATTGTGTAGCACCCTGTGTATTCTTTCCCCTTGAGATGAAATAATACCAGTTCATTAAACTTTCACAAGTTGTCATTCTCATTACCTCACACTTGCTGGTCCCTGGTGTTATCCTCCATGAAGTGTAGTGTCGGACACCAGATTTCACCAGGGTGCCTTCACTTACCCTGCAGGGCACGTTCCTTCTTGCAGAACCAAAGCATGTCCAGAGTTGGAAGAGATCCACAAAGATCAGAGTCCAACTCCTGGCCCTGCACAGGACAGCTCAAGAATCCCACCATGTGCCTGAGAGCATTGTCCAATGCTTCTTAAACTCTGGCAGCCTTGGGGCTGTGCCCACTGCCCTGGGGAGCCTGTTCAGTGCCAACCACCCTCTGGGGGAAGAACCTTTTTCTAATATCCAACCTAAACCTCCCCTGCCACAACTTCCTGCCATTCACACAGAATATTCTGAGCTGGAAGGGACCCACAAAAACCATCAAGTCCTGTCACTGATCACCTGAGAGATGAGGCCAGTGTCTGATCCTGTGCATCCAGTGCATGCTTGTGTTTTGCAAAACAGCTTGACAGTGGTTTTTTCCACTAGTGACGCTCAGTAAGAGCCCAGATCTTCCCTTGCAGATCCACCACCCAGCTTATTCTGAACTGGAACAGCTGGTTATGGGTGTACAAGTTCAGCACCTCATGTTTGTCCTCCATTCGACTCCCATTCTGTTTTTCAGACCATTTCTCTAAACCATAAAGCTATCAGAAAAAAATTCCTATTTTTGCCACAAGCCTGAATCTGCCCGCAGTGGCATTGTCTGCAAATGTACTACACACAACCTCTGCTCATCATCCAATTCCTGATGGAAAAGTTACTGCTGCACCCAGAATACACAGGATCCTGCTTGAGAGTTTGGCAGTGAATCATTAACAACCTCTGTAAATGCAGCTTTCCAGACACTCCTGTATCAGCCTCGGGGCAGTTTAACTGGACACACTTTTCCCACTCTGCTTTGGAAGCTGCCATGTTATGCTTGCAAAGCTCATGGTACACCAAGCTGGCCAGTTCTACTATAGCCACTCTATTCTTTCACAGGGAAAAAGTGAGTCTACAACTTGGATAATTTACTGTTGACAGTTTTTTCACACTTCCTTGGGTTCATTTTGTTCTATGCTGTGTTGGGGTGTTTTTCTTAGGAATAATTCGATTTTTTTTTTTTTTTTCTGGGAAGGCTGGCTGGTCTTTAATTCCTCCTTTTCCCTGTTTTTAAAGATGAGGACTGCATTTGCCCTTTTCCAGGGTCTGGGACTTTATAAATCCTCCACGCTTTCTCAAAGACAACCCTTGATGCCTCCATTTGATTCAACTCATTCTTAGCTCACTGGGAGAGACCAAGTGCACCCAACCTCACAAGTGGAACTTTGCTCAGTTCCCTCTGATGATTTCTACTCCTGCTGTAGTCCCAAATCCTGTTTCTTTGCCACTGCTCATGTGCAGCTGATCCTCCTACCTGGAGCTGAACTCCAGTCCATAGGGCAAAAGGGGGTATGAAGTATGTTAGCCACAACATACATGTGGCACATACTGGATACATACATACATGTATATATATTGTATATATATACACATAAACTTTGGCACAACACTTGACATCAGAAGAGTTCAAAAGACTTTCCACACGGAACTTTTTAATAAGGTAAAAGTAAGTAAAGTGACTTTGCTGAGGTCACCGAGCAAGTTACAGGCTGAGCCAAGATCACAGTCCAGATCTCCCAAATCCCAGGCCAGTGCTCCATCATTATGCCATCCAGCCTCCCATATTATTAATGCTCAACCTAAATATATTCTTGTAGCAATTGATTTAATGCCATTAGTTTCAGACAGCTAATCCAAAGCTCCTTTAGTTATCCAGCCTCCAGGGATTTACTTGAACAAAGAACTTCAAGACCGATCCAGAAAATAACACAATAACTTTCCCAGGAAGCCTAGCTACAGTTTTTTAGTGGGAATCTTATTTTGAAGGGAGATGACCACCTAATGATCACCTAAATCCACTGAAAATCAAATGGTAAGGTTACATTTAACTGAGTACATTTGAGAGCAGGCCCACAATGGTTTTATCTATTTCCTTTCAGATGACAACATTCAATAAAGATGTATGGTAGTAATTAACGGCCTGAAGTCAAGATAATGATCATGATACATGAAAAGAGAGTTAAGTAAAAAATCCTTAGGGTCTGAAAGAGATAATAGGGTGAGTGGAGTTGGAGGCTGTAGAAAAATTGCATTCATCCACCACCTCTTGGCACAGGAGCAGATAAAGGATCTGTGTGAATTACCGAAACACAGCAGATTAAACAACAACAAAAGGAAGATAAAGTGTCTTCACATACAGCCATGAAAAGGACTTTGGAGTGCCTAAATCCTCTGGAAATGCCTAGGAAGGGGCAGTTCCAAGTCCTCTGGAGGTGGCAGAGAAGGTGGAGAGCTCAAAGTTACATAACTCTGTGAGTGAGAGCGCAGGGGAATGGGGACAGTGAGACAAATATGTGCTAAGAGAAAGATCTAGAAGAGCTACAGAAATCCTCACATCAACTAAGGCAGGCAGTTTTCCATGCTTTTGGCTTTCCTAATCCACTCTGTTGAACTAAATGGAAAAAGTGAGGGTAAACACAGTTTCCAGTCTAGTATTTCAGATCTGTATATATGTTTTCTCACCTGGATTTCTCCTTGGTGTAGTTTCAAATTGCTGCAGGTCTCAGAAAGCTCTGGTTATGCCGTGTGTTCTCCAGGACTTTGTATCAAAAAATGGAATATTCTCTTCTTTCCATGCACGTTGTATCTTTTCTTCACAGGACATCTGGTTTTTTTTGTCCAGCCAGCCTTGTTGGAAGTCTTTGGATCAGACCTAATTCTGTATAGTGCTTTTTAATTGCCATTATATAACAATGCCAATTTCCAATTTTATGTCAATGAAATCTACCATATCTTTTACAATTTAGAATAACTTATTTTTATTATCTGTGCTCCAACATGGATGTCAGTGTTCTTAACACCGAATCCAGTAATGTAATAGCTTCTGTTTTCTTCAGTTGAATACATTAAGAGAATGCCCTGAGCTCCAAACACTCTATTGTGTACACAGACAAAACATAAAATAAAAAGATAAAACACAGAATCAATTATTTAAAGAGAAAATTTAAGAACCACAATAATGGAACACGAAGATTCTCTCAGTCCTAAGCAGAAATAGCCCCAAACAAGAGGCAAAATTAAATTTAATCCTACCAAATTTTCAGCACATTGATGCCACAGTTTTACAAGGATAGAGAAGGACTAAACATGTGATTTTCCTTACATTCAGATTCAGCATCCACCAAGCCTGATGCATTATACTGCCTGATAACAACACAGCCTCAGAAGAATAACTGAGGTTTGGAATGGTATATCTTAGAGAGATAATATTTACAGCAACAGCAGACTTGAGGAAAAAATTCTCATTATGTTTTGTACAACAAAGACCACTGTAGTTACCTATGTATCCCAGCCAAGATTTAAATAGACTCTTATGTACACAAATATATATATAAAGCATACACAAATACACTTTCTATAAAGTACATAGAAGTATATTTTAAAGATACTTTTCGTGACAATGCAGAAAAGAAAAGCCTATGACTCACATTTAAGGCTGCAGAGCAGGTTTACATGCAAATCTCCAAAGTCATTCACAGGAGATGTTTATCTGTAGGCAGAAAGCAAACACCTCTCAATACTCATCTCATGTGATTGATATCTGAGTGTCAGAACTCGAGCTCTGAATCTTCAATAAATTGCTCATTCCACACATAATGTGCTACTGTATCTATATCTGCCATGAACCCTGTTTGAATCCAGTGCTGCTCATTTTATGTCAGGCTGTTTATCACCATCCTGGTCTCAAATCACAGGAGCCGTCAAACATCTGCCTCATGCACTCAACTGCGGGGTCTGAACTTGGAGTACTCAAAGGAAACCATTATAAATCTCACAGCCCGTAATCTGCAGCATTTTATCAGCATCCACCAGTCACTGATCATACTGCAGCGTTCCACAGTCCTCCAAGCCTTCATCCATTCCCGGCATTTCTGCTGGCAGCCCATCAGCAGCTGCCACCCCAGCAACATGTGGCCACAGACATTGCATCAGCCCCCATGCCAGGAAGATGTGGCCACATAAACATTGCTATGGCCAGTCCAAGGAAAGATAAAAATGGTAAGAAACCTACTTTTTCCTCCCTAAAGCTACAGGGTGCCTCCTAACTTTGCCTGTGTTTCCTAGTTCTCCTCAGCTGTGTTTTCTGAACCAGATGACAGTAAAAGTGTTAAATTGAATAGTTCTATCGGACCTGACAGAATGATTTTTATTGGCTTTTGTTTGCTTTGTCATTTTTCACCTTCAGGAATGAGAAGCACAGACTAGGGAAGGTCACTTATATTTTATTTTGGACACCAGTAGCTCAAGAACGGAGATTAAAATGTAGAACAACGGCTGCAGTTCCTTTCACACTCAAGCATAATGCCTGTGCTAAATTCTGACTACAGAGGGGTGTGTTCTCTGCTAGTGCTGATTTGCTGCCCTGCCCTTAGCCAAGCACAAACCTCGTGGGGTTAACACTTTTCAGAGAAGATCCTTCTGCCTTTCACCTGAATAAAACCCAAGCCTTCTTTTACCCTCCAGAACAGACACTCATGCAAAAACCCATGCAAAGACATATGTATATACTAAACTGAGCTGAAAGTAGATGGCCATGAAGCAGCAAAAGCTTTTTGTGGCATAGATGAGTTTGGCCATTTTCCCTTTGCATTGGTTGTGCCTCCTTGGTGTGCTAAACCACTCGCAAAAATGGTAATGGAAAATTTATACTACATCAGGCTGATGTTTCCCACCTAAGCTGGGCTGAGTCTGGTGCTTACAGAGGTAAAGGCATAAAACAGTCAGGAAGTATTTATTTTCTTTTGAGAAATTTTTCTGTGGGTTGAACTTATGAAGAGGTCCTGAGAGAATTCAGTGCATCTCCTGAACACATTTTTCCAAATATCCTTTCAAATGGGAAGTCATCACACACTTATAGATGTCTGCACTTTCTACAGCAAGGACTGTGGTGTCCTGATAGGATCAGGGCCGGGATCCAGCCTGGGTCAGGAAAATGGCATTTTAGAAAAAAAAAATAAACTTTAAAAGAATTCTTACATTATTTTTACAGTCTTTCTTGGCAGCATCCGATAGCCCAAGATTTGTTCATAAAATACAGGACAGTCCCACAGAGCTGATGAAGCAGCTGATGCTTATTCCAGTACAAACAAATTTTTACATGGGCCATCAAGATAAGTTTAACATGGAGTTCACTGAGATTGAAGAGAATAGAAAAGGACAAGAGACAAACATCAAAACTTAGATAAAGTAGATCAGGTTCTCTCAAATATCAATGGAGGCAACTTCCTGAGAACTTCCAAATCTGTTTTCAGAGCATTAGAACTTCTTAGGTAGTTTTTGAATTCTCTGTTTCCACTTCACTTCAAAATATATCCCTGATGGAACATCTTGGGTGGACATTACCCAGATTTCATCAGTAAAACACGTCAGCCAAAAAAAGTCTTTGAACTAATCTTTTCTGCTGGCAGCAGAACAATTTCTGTCCTGCTGGAAGGACAAATATTTCACCGTGGCAGGTATTTTTAAAGCTAAGTCGAGACCTGACCTCAGTATCAGCAAACACAAGACACATTTGTGAGCTAAGTTGTGAAGGCAAAATTCAGTCTCCATCTCCACATTTTGATATTTAGAAACAAACTAAGATTTGTAAAAGCAATCATGAAAGTATGGGCAAAATGCTCGCTCACATGAAGAAAGTAATTTTTCTTCCAAATATTTACTCCTTACCTGACATGTCAGTCCAAGGATTAAATGCACAAACAATATATCTTATGTATCATTGCTAACATCACCTCCCATGTTAATGCCAAAGTACCTAACATTGTGATAGATTTAAGGTCTTAATATGTATTTATCCCTTTTTGTTTAAACAAGAGACCAGAGCCTGCAAGTTTCTGACATTTGTTATTTTTGGCAAGATGCAAAGGTTTGTAAAGGTTTGTTATGTGCAGTGAATTAAAATGCAAATCTCCCTAGTATAATGAAGGCATTTTGTACATAGGGTTGAAAATCTACCCAAACTCCAAAAATAAGTGAATAAACAGTTGCATCCTTAACTATTCACTGACTTCTGCCCTTGTAATTTATTTTCCTCATTCATGCTATCACTAAAGGAGTCATTTACTGAAAGCTCATTTCATCATGAAGCCCAAAACTATTAAGAAAGGGAGCGATTCCTTCCACTGCTTTGAAAGACAACAGCTTGATGTGCTGTGTATACTGCCTGAATTTAAAGCTGTTTAGTTTCTCTTTCAAAGGAAGATTGTGACAAAGCTCTCTCAATGTAACCCATCTTTTAATCACAAGTTTTAGTCATCATGAGATAGAATATTCCTGGCCTGTTTCACCTGACTGTATTTAATAGAAAATGCATCACTCAGCCATGTCAGAAAAATGAGACTCCAGCTCCCCTTTGTCTGCAATATCAAATCATCTGCTAAGGCAAATAAAAACACAACACATCACAGCTTGCAGCTCCAGCTTCGGGTTGTAGAATAATTGCATGAAGTAATAAGTGGCACATTTAAGTTTAGGATTGTTCCAGAAATAGCTGGTGCTGCAAAATGTGAAGAAACATTAACAGAACAGGCCACTGACAGATCAGAGTGATTTTATCACTGCAATTTTGCCTTATATACTTGTATATTAATGAAATATGTCACTTAACATATACTACGGTTTTCTTATATGGAAATAGTCTCTCAGTTAATTTAAACTGCAGTTCAGCTCTGAATGGGGTCACAGTAAAAACTGCTTACCTTTCCACGGAGTTATTTCTATGTCCAGGTACAGCTGATATTTCACACCATTTTTCCCTCCTCATCCATTCTTCCTGTTAGAACAAGCACAGAACCAGTAGAGCAGATTACTTGTCACCACAGCCATCAAACCTGTTTATACTGATCAGAGCAATCATATCATTATCCGTGTTGGATTCATTAACAATGAATGATGCAAAAGGAGAGAAGCACTGAGTTGGGCTCTCAGCCCTCCATTTAAATTTCCATTAAGGCAGCAAACAGTTCCAGGAGCAGTAAAACTCCTGAAAGTGTGTCCCTGTGCATTTGTGCCCTATGGTTCAACTACCAGTTGTCCAAAAGTGAAAATTCTCATTGAGCTTCCTCGGTGGTAAGAGAACATTTCTGTGTGGATGCTCTGGTGTTTAAGAGCTGAGAATCTGGAAAAGTTTTGAACTTATGAAAGTGTAGCAGCATGTAATTACAAATTACAGCATAGATCAGGGGCAGTCAAATATTCACCTAACTAGTTTGATAATTTCTTTATACATTTCAATAAATGTTAATTTCCTGCCAATAGTGTACCTGATTTTAATTCTCACACACAATAAAACACAGACCAGTCAAAGCTAAAGTCGTCTACATGATTTCTACAGTAATTAATGGTAAGACTGATGTAACAATTGATTTTTAAGCAATTCTGTTTAAGCTACAAGCATATGAAGCTTTTGTAATGAAGTATAAAAGCTCATAACTAATTCTTTTCCACAGAAACATGGAAAATAGATCTACTTCAAGAATAAATTTTTAAAGAGAGAAAAAAAATTCAAGGAGTGCAGGTCCTCACAGAAAGCTGAAACATATATATAATTTCAGCACCAAAAAAAAAAATCATTGTATCAATCACTCAAAAAAATAAATAGCATATTTTCATCATTTGAAATGACAAAACTTCGGGGTAGATGTCAAAAAGCTGGTGATGACTGAGTTTAATTTAACTGTGGATCACTTTGGACATTTTCGTGCGTAAGATCAGCACAAAAACATTCTCCAACAGTTACTCAGACCAAAATGCCTCAGTGGATTTATTCCCAAGAGGTACCTCTGGAAAGGCAACTCTCACTTCCCATGGTGTTGTGGATAGTGATGATGTGATAGGAGCTGTTGATTATTTCATTCCCAATACATTGTCACTGTCGGCAGAATGAAAACAATTTCCTGCTCAAGCCATCCTGGATCCTCCTATTCCCTTCCTAAGAGCTTAAAAATAACTAGGTAACATTTTATATATGTTTGAAGGAACATTTCTGCTGTTTATGAACCTTAACAACAATATTAACTTAAAATTTCAAACAATATATATGTCAAGGTATGTACTTACATATCTTGACGTAGAAAATTCACTGACCTTACCAGTGTGAACGACTGCAAATGACACACATCCACACACAAACAGACACAGTTTTTCTCCATAGCTGGAACACTGAAATGCAATAAATCCATTTATAATCATCCTCCAAGCACAAGAAAAGTTTCCCATAAATGTTGTCATTTGACCTTTTCAGAAAAGGTCACCAAAAGGCCATTGATCTCTCATTGGATTTCGATTACACACACTTTGAATCAGGGATCTTTACATTTACCGCTTTCATTTATCACAGAATGTTGATTACAGGAAACATCCAAATTCTGACATTTCAAAGGTCAGTCTGCAATTTTTAAAAATTCCCCTCCATTATTCATTTTACCGCCTGCTCTGCTCCACAAGTAATCCATTCGAAACACAAGTTTACTTCTTCATCTAAACAATTTGCAGCAGAAGCTCAGATTTGAGTGGAATTAAAAACACTAAAATTAAAGACAAATGATTTGGCTCAAGATAGACATCTCTAAGTTTATGTAGATGTAGGGATGGTTGGTTTTTTGTTTGTTTTTCTTTCCTTTTTTTTTTTGGAAGGGAGGGGAGGGTTGCTGTTGGTTCTACTAATTATATTCTAGATAAAAGGTGAGACACCACACTTGAAAACAAGGGGTGTGTATAGTTTTAATTTCTTGGTTATTACATTGCCAGACATAGTGTAAGTAGCATCTGAACTCCCCAGATTCCTTGAGTTCTTCAAGTTCATGGCTAGGCAGCATGACAGGTATGTCTAATCAGCTCCTACTGCTTCAACATTTCAGTGAAACACCTTCTCTTTTTAAATGCTCGTAAAATACATGTCTTCTCCCATACATTTTAGTCATTTGAACACTAATAAATGTCATGGATTACTTGCCATTACATATAAATAAAGACTTTGTCCTAAATCTTGATTTGGCATTCTGTTGCAATAATAAAGTGAAATAAATTTTCATAGTTTTGAGCACTAATGTGATGCTCAGTTTCCCAGGGAAGGGGAACACTCATCTGTGATTTGTTCATTTTTTCATGAGACACAAAGGTACTTGCTTTCCTTACCAGTAATTGTTCTGGAATCTTGATAAGAATGTGTTTCTAATTGAGCTTGAACATCCCACAGATGTACATCTTCATATACACAGCTACTGGGATGACCCGGAAAAGGATATGAGAACGTGAATGGGTTTTCATATTCAATATCAACTATTTGATATGTGTAAATAGCAATAACACATATAAAAAATATATGGGTTTATATATATTTATAACTATATATATAATAATTTTATATAGTATAAATATTTACATATTTATATAAAATACCAATTACATATAACAAGAAATACATTTGCAAGAGCACCTCAAAATGCACAGCATGGGTGTGCTCAGTGGTATTATGACTTTTTGTGTGGGAAACAGTTTCTACATCAGCATTTCGTCCTGGTTGCCATTCTGAAAGCTATTAATTGGATGGCAAAGTACACAGTTGAGGTCCAGAATCACTAAAATATTAAATGTGATTTAAATGCCGTAGAAGATGGCAAGAACCATGAAGTAACATGACCAAAAGGTGTATAAACAGCTCCTGCCGAGCATGTGGCCTCACAGATGCAGGATCAGGATTGTGATGTGCCCATATAGCTCATCTACTACAAGGCAGGGAATAAATCTCCCTGCATTAGTAAATTCCTACGTGATAAATATCAAAATTAAACTAAAGAAAAAAAAATGTGCTTTTTATTCCCACAGCCCAAACTTTTTTGACTTCTGTTTTCTGAAGAGCTACAGCATGTCAGATGGCTGCTCTTGTTAAAACCAAGAGTTGAATCCCTCAGGCCCTTCAGATTTGAGAAATGAAAGAAAACACTTCTAAATTACTTCCTTCTCCATCATTTCTGTGCCCTGCTCTGATTATGGGTTTTCATTTTCCTGCTTCTAATTCAAATGAAAGAAGAGAGAACTCAAAGCCACAGCTGGCAGGATATCATACTCCATTTCATTAGTCTTTTTAATAGAGATCAATAATATTCTCTCCTGTTTTGATGGGATATCACACTTCTTTATGCATCACGAGAAGCACTTTTGTTTGCTGGACTGAATTCCATCTAGTGCCATATGATCATCCAGGAAGAGCTATTAGGAATTCTTCTATTTCTCTATGCTTATTTCTCTGCTGTGTATAAAAAGAAAAAAAAATTAAAGAAAAAATTTTCCACTTGTAGCTAACATTTTATCCACACAGATTATCCAGGGTGTATTTTACAGGGAATATTTTCTCAATCCTCGTTCTGAAATATTTGGGATTTTGTAGTGTTTGCAATGTTGCTTAGGTTGTTTATTTTGTTAAGATTAACAGCCAAGTCAGGCAAACACTAATGAGCTATACTTTCATTATGGTGCACATTTGAGCAATGAATTTATTCATTAAGTATTACAGCTCTTTATGCATTAGATTGAGTAGCCTGGACTTACCAGCACCACCTTGATACTTTGTGAAAAGTCAACTTTAGAACTGAACATCTGAATTTATTTGCCACGTTAAATGCAATTGAGCAACAGGAACGTTTCCTACATCTCATATTCTAAGGAGGATTGCAAGTGCAAACTACCTGAAAGGGCTGTTTAGTACTCACCACAGCAGCATAACATATTTCTTTTTATGTTCCTGAACTCAGCCCACTTCATAAAGTGCATTAATTCGTGCTGTAGTTATATCAACCATCTTGGGTTGCATTCCACATGGAAACTGCTGTTGCTGGCTGAGCAATATTCTGGTTTATGTACTGAGCTGGCTTTGAGGTGTTTTCCTTCGCATGTTTGACAGGTCCTGGCTTTGATCTCAAATATCTACATCAGGGTGAGTTCTTTGGCACACCTCATCTCAGAAGATGTATTACAGACTAAAGCAGAACAGACAATCCAGTGTCAGCTAAAAGGAGAGAAAGGAGAGCATGCAGTGCTGTGAAAAGAACGAAGGGCTGCAAAACTGCCGTGCTGTCTGAGCTCTCTGACCTCCTCGTTTTGTTTCATAGGGTTCCATCTCACCATTACCACAATTAGTTGAGTTAGGACAATTTTAAAGCCAGGATGTACTTCCAAGATACACAGCTGTAAGACACAACCAACTACAGATGGGGCAAAAATCCCAGTTTGCCAAGTAGATACAGTGCAGGTGTCAGCTGAAGGACAATCATTACCAGTTGTACAAAGCTCAAGTCGAAGTTCAACTGAGCAGTGCAATGTCTGAAATCAGACCTAATTTCTGAAAGCCTAAATTACCACCATTTCTCTCTACTACAGAATTGGGCAGTGAGACTTGCTACACTGAACACTGGCTGTACAAAAAGATGTATATTCTTATTCAGTGGGGTGTCCCCCATTTATTTAATCAGAATAGAATTTATGGTGATTTATGAAAGCCGTATGTTATGTAAGTACCTAAGGTCCACTGAGATAATGTCCTCAAGAAGGAAGAATGGGCTAGATTTTGTTCCCTCAGGAACAAAATTTATTTTTAGCATTCTCAAAACCCATACTGGTCTAATAAAATCCCGGTGTGTAAGCATATATATATATATATATATATACAGATATTTCAGTAAGGTTCATTACAATCCATCATCAGCCAAAACTCTCAGGAAACCTTCAGTCCCTGATACAAGCAGAGAATTTGGACTAACGTTATCACAAAAAGGAATTCACCATGAACTATTCATGAAACTGCTGGCAGTTTATAAACAAATCCCATATATTGTAATCACAGGGTTGTTTTGTTTTGAAAGAAGATCTAACTTCTTGCCACCACTCCAAGTGCATTCCTTTCACTACCCCATTTATCTAAAGTAGCACAACAAAATGTGCACTATTAGATGAGTAAAATGGTTCTCATTTATAAAATCCCTATTTGCCATAAATGAAGTCCTTATAAGAACTTTCTGATCAGGAATCAGCAATCCATTCTTCACAGCCAGAAGGCTGCATACAATTCTCTAATTGCATTTAAGTACTGCCTCGGGACACGACAGGAGTTGTATTCAGCAGAACTCCTGTGTGCTGCTTTGCTTCAGTACAGAAATTATTCTTTTGTTAATTTGAGAATATGAACTTCTTGAACATTTCTTGTGTAAACAAGCATTTCTGAGGCTGGTACATTCAACCACCACCCTCCTCCACTGTTCTGTGTTCAAGAGAGCCTACATTTAACAGAACCTGCCAGCCATCAGTTCAACCAAGATATTTGCACTGTTTGTACCAGTCAACACTCAGTATCAGTACACCAGCACACACTTAAAGAGATTGTTGTGGAGGAGAGACAGATTAAAAGGCAGAGCATGTCTCAAACCCAACCGCTGTGTGACTGTGCTTTATCCATCCTGTTCTCCTTATGCATTTTCTCTTACAGCTTTTCATCCTGTGCAGCAGACAGAAAAAGCTTTCGGGGAAAAAAAGAAGTATCAAGCTGAGGCCAAAGGTGGCTGAGCTTTGAAAGATGAGAAGATTTTGGTTCCAGTAGGGTAATTCCAAAATTGCCTTTAATGGATCTATTATTTCAGAATTTATGTACTTAAGACACTGGGGACACCGATGGACTTCTTTGAACTTCAGGGTGGTGTTTGAATCTGTGCTGGAAACTTTTTTGATAACAGAACCTATCTTCCCTCCTACATCTTATTAAATGAGAAACATTGTCAGAATTACTTTTTAGTGATCCTTAGGCAAGTATTACTTCAATAAAATTTTAAGTTCTTAGGCACCAGGAGCCCAAGTGTTAATTCAGCTGACTATTGCTCACTGGGTGACTTGATATCAGCATCTAGCCAAGAAAATCACAACTGCTCTGTCACTGAGACAGGGTTTACTTCTGAAAGGCCAGCAAGAGTTTCATATCCAGCATATCCAATTTCAGAAAGGAGAGACTACAAAGAAAAAGATCAGACTGTGCATCAAGACAAGGTTGCCAACAACATTCATAAGCTTTATGTCTTTGTTAAGTGAGAGGACAAGAGTAAGGAACTCCAGCACAGAAAATTACATGATCATGTAACACTGTCATAAGATTCCAGACCTGCAGGTTTGCAGCAGGACCTGTGCTTCATGTCTGCCCCTTGATACCAGTGTCAATTTTAAAAGACAGCTGTGAAAGATTGCTTAACAGCAGGTTAATCTCCTGTATTCTTATGCAGCCTGCTATTGTAAAGGAATAGCAGCAGGCCTGAAGTCAGAAGTATACATTAAATTGCCTGCTTTTTATATATTTTGTGTATTTTTTTCTGTATGGAGAGTATGTTATTTCTGGTGGTTCAGCCTTATTACACTCTTCACTGAATGCTGAATTCTACCTCATGAACAAGGAGTACTGTGCACTTCCATCATATGGCCATCTCTGATACAAGGTGTCTATATACTTCAGCTCTTGATTCTATCAAAGTTGATAATAAACAACCCTCTTTAACAGCCCCTCATGGTGGGAAGAAAATTACTGAGCTGGCAGAGCAGTTTTTGGGAGACGGTGTGTGTTCTCCAGCCAGCAGTGCTGAGCACAGCATCCCCTGCCTGTGCAGCTCTTGACCATTTCAAGGGTACTCAGGGGCTGCAGCACTACTGTGTTCCATTTTCACTCAGGTAATTGGCACAAGAATAGATTCATGTTGCGGCACTTGCTGTTCTCACAGCCTTTGTCTGAAAAAATCAAGGCTCGAGAGCGCAGTGTCGTGTTTGTCAGGAAATTGGTAGGGAGGCAGTGTACTTTCAGGTTTTCCCATAGTTTGGAGTTTGATTCTCATCAGTTTTGAGGTTTGGGGTGTGGGTTTTTTTTAAGGCTACAAAGAGAAGAGAAATGGTAATCAGAAGAAAATAAAGGTTTCACATCACGAAACACCTTGCACGTGAATGTATTACATTGGTCACAAACACAAAGATTGCTCCAGTAGACAGTGGGGACAAATGAACCACAGTACTTCTCTCATGTCTAACAATTTTTTCCCTAATCAGCTTCCTTAGGGATAGTCTCTTCTCCAAAACTAAACCTATCTGTGTTATCACAGAATCTCACTCCAAAACTGTAGTTTACATTCAAGAGTCCTTACTCAGTCCTTACCTGCTGCCAAGCCAAGATGGGAATGTAGTCCATTAGCTTTATGAATCAGTAATGCAATAAAGACCAAGGTACAATTAACCAACATGCAAAATTAATAGCTAGTATATTTTTAAGAAATTTATGCTACGCTCATCCAAGAAAAAAATAATGAAAATTTACTCACATTTATGCCCTGAATGAACCAAACTGTTGAAGAGCAGGGGAGAGCGAGTTGCTCACGGACCAAGACGACGCAGGCAAACTTGAGAAAGGAATGAGAGACATTCATTCAGAGCAAGGAGGATTCAGGATGGAAAGAGGGACAAGGGCTTAGGACACTGACACTGTAACAAGCAGTGATCAATATGGCACTGATGGGACCAACTTCCAACGGGGCACACAGTAGCAGCAGCCAAAACTAAATCCTCTGTAGGATGGTCAGAGTAGCCAGTGGGCTCGTTCGTGCACTTGAATTTTAATTGCGTGGTGGGAATTGTAGCTGACTGGCATGAAACATTTGCTCCGGTGGATTGCCAGGGTGAAAGCAAGAAGCCAACAACACTTCTGCTTCCCCATTTGTTCAGAAAAACCCATCAGGGTCTCTAAAACCCACAGCTCCCATTTTACAGGAGCAAATGTAACACCAGCTTACCTGGAATCCACAAAACTAACTGCACTTCCCTTCACCTTTTCTTAGTCATTCCTGTTGCCTGTTTGTCTGCTGCTGTACATATTTTTGTTTTCTTTCTTCACTGGCTCTCTGAATAAGCAAGAGTGTATGACAGCCTTCAAATAGATTTGCCTTCAAAGTAACCTTGAAGAGGTAAAAAAAAAACCCCCAGCACTGACATTTTATGGACAAAGACACACTTAAAACTTTTTACAGTAGTTTGCATTGAGCTCACCGAATCCACTCTTTCGTGTGATTGACTCATTATTCCCCATCAGTTCCATCAGTGACAATGATTTCCAATATTTTTCTGAAAAAAAAAAAAAATAAAATACAATGTCAGTAGGGCGCAGTCAAACACAATGGCTGCAAGTAGCTCAATAGAGTGAATTACTCCTGCTCAATTCTCTTTGCCCTGCAAAGAGAAATCTTGCAGCATCAATTAGGTTCAGCAAACATTTCGTTTAAAGACAAGAGCTGGAAGAATAATGAATTTCTTTGAGGTATGATGACAGCACAGGTAACAGAGCAACTAGAAAGAAAAAAACGGCCCGGAAAACTCATTTACATAAGAAATTGTATCAGGTGACCTTTTATTAGATCTGATCTTGTGAGAGCTATCACTATACAAATTCATCATTCTGCAAGCAATTCCTCATTTGAATAAGGACTGTTTGCAGCAAATTATTGCACTGGGCTCAGTGATCCCCTAGAAAGGGTCAGTGAGAACAGGAATGATAAATACAACGGACAAGTGCAGAGTACTCATGCCCAGTGAATTTCACACCCTATCTGTATTTGCTGTTAATATCTGAATGCTAATGGCTTTACATGAGTCTGCCTGTGTTTCTCGAGTAGTTTTTGATTTTCATTTTGTACTTAGTAAATTGTAGAGGTATATAATATATAATCACATATTTCTTGTTCTTACAGGTGTCAGAGGGCTCTCAAACAAGGATTTGTATTAGGGGCACTGATGTACAGCTTTCCAAGAAAATTTACTCTGGGAGATGATGGAGATAGTAACAAATATGGATGCACAAGGTTGGCATTGGCACTCTTCAGCAAATGGAAGGAATAGCACAGAGATATGCAAAGGAACAAAGGTGGGTAAACTGGGAAGAAAATTACAGGGAAAGCATGAGCTGAAGAGAGAAGCCATGGTAGCAACATAGAATAATTGGATTCAGTGATACAAAATGGATATCTTGAAGTTACTGGGTAACAAACCCACCAGGTAACAGTGTAACAGAAATACTTCATTTCCAAGACTGCAAAAATACACCTAGTTGCAGTCATTTCCTGGTGGGTTTTTAGCATGTTACGTTTCAACGTGTGCAGATACCACTTCTGGAATTTCACTGCAGCTCTCAGTAGCCTGACAATGAAATCATTTGCTCTTCACAATAGCATCATTCAGTGACTGAGCCAACAACTTCGGCCGAAAACAGTTCTCCAGACACTGCCAAATCCAAAATGCCGCAGTCAATAAAGGATGAGGCCAACTAGCACTGATTTATTTCTCTGGGCAACATCAAAGGGCTTCCTAACACATGTGCCAACTTTTGAGAAAAATAAATTTCCATTAGTCAAAACAACTGCACATTGTAAACTTATCTTTTTCCTGATCAGCTCATATTACTTCACCATGAATCATAGTCATTAACGAGCATTACTCAAAAAAAACAATTTAAACCTTTGAGCGTGTGTTTATAATACAGCACATACAGATGGATAAATAAAAATAACATTTGCTTTTGTTTTTAATTTTCAGATTACAGAGTAATTGGTAATAGAAAACATTATTAGTACTGTAGACTTCTTGCTTTGCAGCTTGAGAGATGTTTTCATCCTATGTTTCTTTCTGGGAAACTGTGTGTTAAACCTTTTTTTATTTGGCTTTTCTGAGGGGAAAGAGAGAGCGAAGATTTTGGTGCAACAAAAATTAAGGTACTTTTGAAATGGCCTTAAGTAAGATGAATCCTAGTTTCATGGAGGTGCAGTATTGATTTCCTATATTTACAATTCAGTCTCCTTTCTAAACATCATGATGGTATTTGCCATTAATCTCCAGTTCAACTGTATGACTGTCCAAATTACATCATATCACTAATGATCTTCCACCCCATTCCAGGATTTTCTACATAAAATAAAGCAATTTGGTTTGACTTTACTAAAAGTACCTGCAGACCCAGATATTATTACTATTACTATTATCATCATCATCTTAATTATCATTATCATAATTATAATAATCATTAATTTATTCAAATGTTTAAGAATAGGTTTATTTCTATATATTATATATTCACACTTAGCTATGTGTGTTTTTCAGCACTCAAATGAAAGCCCAAGTGGCAGATCAGTTATCCTGCAAACTCATCCAGACCAGTTTCTGGCTCCAGCAGCACCCAACTTTTAGCCACAACCAACAGTAGTGGCAAAGTATTCATTAATGGACTAATAACTCAGGCACCACTCTTGAAAGCAGCTCCTGCAGACAGTTTTATGTAACAACACTGCACTGACAGAAAAAGAACAGAATTATTATGATGTTTGAGAGAAGGTGGTATTGTAACACATACCCGACCAACCCATATCCCACCAGGAACCTGTGACAAATCCAAGCATCCAAATCCTGATCCAAATCCAGATCCTGTGACAGTCCAACTCTCTGTGTATCCTAGACCCAGACAAACTCAACGGTCCATCAAATTCACAGTTAGGACATCCAGGGACAGCAACTCAGTTTTCAGGGTAAATAGATGAGAAATAAAGTAATTAAATACTAAGAGTGATCAGAAACATTTCGTTTCCTAAAGCTGAGGTTTTGGGGATTTGAGAACTGAACTTGAAAACTTAGGAAAGTTTGGATTAGTATTCAGATCTGCCTTACCAAAAAAAAAAAAA